>JANHFM010010993.1:24976-38703 GCA_032468115.1 Grayia smithii | reverse complement strand
AAGCAAGGCACAGAGCTCATAACCATGGAACCTGCTGCTAAAATTCACCTCTGGGAACAGCTGATTGGGGTATTCCAGGAGGCATATCCACCCCCAGTCAGCTTTTTTCTTATTTTCCTCCCCAAAAACTAAGGTGCATCTTATACTCCAGTGCGTCTTGTACTCCGAAAAATACGGTACTTTTCACATAGTCTCCTTGGGAAGTTATGAATACAATTCTCTCCTATGCTTTATAACAGTGAATGCCATCCTACTGTTTTCTGTATCACTCCTATAATCTAAGAAACATTTTGGGATTAGAATCTCCATGTTATGTTGTTATGGTCATAAGTCAATTCAGAATTGATTTTATGACAGTTTTTACAGCAGTTGTTAAGTGAATCACAGCAGTTACTAAGTGAATTTTGTTTCTCACTAGATGTTGTTTTGCTGGAAATTAGGAACAAAATTTAGAAATTGTGATCACATGACCACAGGACAGTGTAATTGATCATAATTCTGAATTGGTTAAGTGCCTGAATTGTGATCATGTGACCACAGGTGGTTCAGTGATCATAAGTGTGAGTGCAGAGATCATAAGCCATTTTTTCTGACATAATTTCAAAAGTTTGTTAAATGAATACTTGTAAATTGAAGATCACAAAGATGGAACAAAATATTCTCCCATCCCTTATATACTCACTAAATCTGCTTTTGTGGGTTGAGAACATTCTGGAATGGATTTGGAGGAAAGAGCAAGAGAAAGTCCCAGTGCACAAATAAAATCTCAGGGCAGAAACTATTTGAGAAGATTTGAACTATTTTAAGTGTGAAATTTCAATAAATGCCCTAAGCATCCTATTTTGAGCACAAAACAAATGTTCGTTGACATATTAACATTATAGGTAGTCCCCGTTTATTGACTGGTTTCTTATTATGATAGACCTCCCCAGAACTATTTATAACCTGTTTTTGAACTTCCAATGCCTGCATCCACATAAACACACAGCCTGTGGTCATGTGACTGCATCTTGGACATTAGCAGCTGGCTCACATTTATATCCATTTGCAGTGTCTAATGGTCCTTCAGCTGCAATTATGAGTAGTTTTTTTGCCAGTTTCCAGCATTTACTTCATGTTTCCAGCAAAAAACACCCATTGGGAAAAACAGACTTGTTTAATAACTTCAGTGTTTACTTAAAGACCCCAGTGTTCACTTAACAACTGTGCCATATACTTGACTGCCTGAAAAGTCATAAAATCAGACACAGCCATACAATGACCCGCTTAATGACTGCAATGACTTGCAATTATGATTCCTGGTTCAATTACAGTCGTAAGTCTAGGGCTATCTGTATTCCAAGTAAGAAACAAGCTCTTTTCAGCATGTAACGTTCCATTTCACAGCCTCTAAGCAGTCTTCAGCCTATTTTCAATTCAAAAGTTCCATAAACTTGAAATGGGAAGTTTTATGGGTTTCATTGTTAAATGACAAAAGTTTTTGCACACTGCTCCAATACTTTTGTTGCTGTTTGTAAATGTTTCTTTGGATAGCAGTGATGACTAGGGCCGGTTTTTTTGTCTGGTTTTGTGACATTCATAGGTAAGAAATGAATATATTTTCATTTTAAAAGGAATATTGTTTTTTCATTCTATTTGAAGGAGGTTTAGAGCAAGAAGGACTTTTTCAAGTCAATGGGAATGCAGAAACAGTGGAGTGGCTTCGGCAAAGATATGATAATGGAGAAGATGTGGACCTGGTTAAAGAAGCAGATGTACCTTCTGCTATTAGTCTTCTTAGATATTTTCTTCAAGCACTTCCAGAACCAGTTATTCCTGGCACTCTTCATATGCATTTAATACAACTGCCTCAAGGTATTGGAATGACTTCAATATATATGAAAAAAAAAACCTGTTCAGAAATAATTATTTTGAAAATTTTAAATGCTTGAAACATTTTCCTCTGTAATATTCCAAATGTGTATCAAGATCACTGGGAACCTTGCTTTGATAATGATAAAAATAAAAGCTATATGTATTGGGAATAGCGCTTCTCCCACTTTCAGGCCCATTTAATAATCCTTACGTTAACAGAACATTTATTAGGATCACATTATAATGCCTACTTGCCTCTAAACACACATAAATGCACACTATGTTATTGAAGATTGGGGATTATTTGGTTTGGAACTCTGTTAATTTTATATCCACTGGATATATAGAGATAGGTTTTGGCCCTCTCTCTCTATCTGAAAAACTAAAAGGAAAATGAATTTGTCTTAATAAATCCCGACATATCAATTTTTATGTGATCCCTTCTTAGAAATTTGTAAACAATCTAACATAAAAGCTGGTTAGTGGACCTTTCAAAGAATATGTGTTGGATGATCTGAGTGAAGTCCATGTGTGTCAAAATATCCTTGCACTTTATTTCTTGTGGTTTAACTATATATAAATTATGTGAACATTTCAACACATGGAACTACAAATAAATTTAGATAATTGGAAAGTTTAGATATTTTGAAAATGTTTTGAAAGATACCTTCAATTGATATTTCATATTTCTTTAGTTCTGATCAGAAACATTCTTAAACTCTTTTCTGAAATTAATAAAAAATATTCTGAATGTATGCACCTATATGTTTCAGTTTCTTCTATTGAGTGTTTGGCAGTCAGTTGCTAAATAAACTATATTTTTCTTAATATTGATAATCGAAATAGATTTAGAGGTGACTGTCATGTCTCGGTATGTAGGTAGATATAGGTTTGAAAATTGCAGGAATGCTTGGCAAGGCACGCAAATGTGCTCTTGTGAACTTGCTGTTCAGAAATGTCAAGGGCAACTATCCGGTAAAGATTTGATGCACTCATTTCAAGCCTCTTTCTATGTCCTCTGAGCATTTGTTTTAGCAACGATTCTGACATATCTTTTCTATGCGTATACTTGTGTGTTCAGATAACCGGGAAAAGGCATTGAAGCAGCTTCTTAAAAGGACAGACACAGACCTACATAACAAGGGTCTGATAAAGAGCTAAACTTGTACAACTGAGCAATGTGCATGAGTTCTCTGAACCATTATAAATAAACAGAATCGGAATATAGCTCTTGATTGCTGCATGTACTATATTTAAATAAATATTTTTATCCAATGTTTTGTTTTCTTTTCAGTCTAATAATACCTTTTTTCAAAGCCAATCTGATATGCTTGTGATACATATTTTGCAAAAGAAATGAATAACTTAATAACTTGGTATCTGTATGTTCCACTTCCTGGTGTTTTGATTAATATGAATCTATAGAATGTAGTCATGTTTTCTGTCAGCAAGATGGAAAGGCTATTGGCACAGAATTAAAATATTAAAATATAACAAATTTTATAGAAGTAGCAACAGCTTCAGATGTTAATTCCTGGTATAAAATCACCGCAATACTTGAGAGAGGATGCGAATTTTTATTACATATTAAAATACATTTTGTATACATATCTATTTAGATAATTTAAATCCATCTGACAAAGGTAAAGATAACATAAAACTAACAAATAATTGTACAACAAAGTAGAGAAGATAGGAAAGATTGCTAAAATCAGGGGCAGAAAATTAGGTGAAAAATATTCAATTACTGAAGTTCTTTTTTACTTAAAAGTAAAAAAAATAAATTTATATTTAAAATGGAATTGAACAGTTCTGCATGAAGCTTCATACTGCTGTTTGAATTGAAATTTATCAAATGTGGAATAGTGCATTAAAATTTATTGAAAATTCTATCACACTTTGCAGATTATAATGAAGATGAATTTGGAAGAAAATTAAGATTCCTCTTGCAACAACTTCCGCCTGTGAATTACAGTTTATTAAAGTTTCTGTGTAGATTTTTAGCTAATGTAGCATCACATCATGAAGAGATTTGGTCTGCAACTTCATTGGCTGCAGTTTTTGGTCCTGATGTCTTTCAGTAAGATATTGTTCCCTTCCCCTTTAGAGTAAAAGTGTATTTAAGAAATTTGTCCTGTAATCTGACAATTAAGTAATTTATTTTACCTTCCTTAATTTTATCCATTCAACAAATTTATTAAATATTATGTTAAAATTATATGCTCCTTAAATTTAGCTTTTCTCTTAAAATAGTGTAAGAAGTTTTTCTTTTGCTAAATTAATAAAACTTTTGTTAATTACTTTAAATTAACAAAACTCGATTTTTGTATAAGTATTGGATCTGCCCATAACTTATTTTTTCAAATGTAATTCCACAATTATATTAGATTATATCAGAATGCATAGTAAATCATTTTCTGATTGTGATGAATAGATTCCATTCTTCCTAATTTCAGAAAGGCAAAATTGAATGGGGTAATTCAAGCAGTGGCCCTGTTTGCTAGACAAATCAAAATAATAATTTCTTGTAGATGATACTCTTAGAAGGTTGTCTATCTTTAGGGAGGAAAATGGTATACAGGCAATCCTTTTTAACTTTTACCTCTGGTAACCCTGGAGTAGGAAATATTAACAACATTTGATAAAATAATGTTAAAAAACATGAATTTAGTTTTGGACATTCTTAAAGCATTTACACAGATGTGGAGGATCTGAAAGAGCAAGAACTTGTTAGCAGAATAATGGCAGGACTGCTAGAAAATTATGATGAACTCTTTGAAAATGAAGAAGATTTCTCATCTAATGATTTAAGTTCAGTAACTGAGCAGGTAAGAAACTAACCATTTTTGGATATTTTTGTAATATGTAAAAATAGAAATATTTTGCTGTATAATGTACTGTGAGATATGTTTATAAATTCTAGTTCAGTTTACTAATTGGGCTTCATTTATGTTCCTACCTTTTCTTTTACCATATGCAGAAGATGCTTGAAATAGCTGGGTTGTAATAGAACCCTGTTATTTCTTATATACTCCAGAGAGTAGCCCAAATGAAAAGTCTAAAGTAATATTAGTTGTCCTGTTTGCAGAAATGCAGTTATTAGCTATTTTACTCAATTATTAAACAAACCCAGTTCTCATAGGGGAACCTTAACGCTAATCTATGGTTTAATGAGAGGTGAACAAGTCTAGTTTTGTCATTATACTCTTCATAGTTCTCTCTTCTCTTTGCTACATGAGAGAGTAAAAACATGTTTTCTCAAACATAGTATAAATGTTCAAATACAGTATGTTTAGTGCCATGATTTAAATTGTTGATATTTAAATTAGGAGAAAATCATGGTTTAACAAACAAAAGTTTTGTTCAGTTCATTCATCTAGCAGTAATAATTATAGCATGCTCCAGTTACATGTACATAGTTTATTTAAGTTACCTTAGAGGGGAGATGGGTGGCATAAAAATTAATAAATACAAGAAAACAAGAAAAAATTCTTTCTCTGCAAGTGCAGCATGAAAAATAGTTATGCAAACCAGTTCATTTAATGTTACTCTCTAACCCCTCTGTCTCCTACTGGGAAAATAAACACAAAAATAGTGAAAAGCAAGAAAAATACATATGCACAGAATCTGTGTGTCCAGGCAGACTTTGGAAATAGATGACTTACCTATTGGTGATGAAATTTGAACACAGATTTAGTCTATTGCATCTATGTTAGATTGAGATTTCATTGAATTTCTTTCAGAAATAAGGAGAGCAGAGATTATTAAGCTAGAGAACACTGCTACTCTTCATGGTATTATGTGTGCTTTACTTAAAGAAAATCCACATTAAACCTCTTTAAAATCTTGTGCCTTTATTCAAGGAATAGATGTCTTTGTTTTTCTTCTTGTGTATTGGCTTAAAGTTACATATTACCCCTGGCTGCAAATCATGTTTTTTGAGTTGAGATCCAAAACATAGGTATCAGTAAAGTTTGATCCACTTTATTTTTAACATATATACTTTCCCTCCAGTGTGTGGAATTTAATGCCAGCAATTTGTTTTATCTGAGAAAATGGGATCTTGATGTTACTTGTTTTTCTTTGGTTTTTTTTTAAGATAAATGATTTGCTGGATGAAGATGATATAAAGCTTGAGCAGTCTGAAGAACTGCCAGAAGAAGAGGAAGAGGAAGAGGAAGAGGAAGAAAACACAGAGGATCCAAAATATAGGGAAGATACAGAGCCTCAAGATATGATGGAGAGCATCCTGGAGTCATGTAGTGTTTCAGCCTCAACAAGGTATCAGCAAAGATACTAAGGATGGTATTACTAGGCAGTATGCTGTAGTATAGTTCAATACTATGTAGGCTTCTTTTTTTAGTGTTGAATTTTAGGATTTTAGTTATGCAAAATTTTGGAAACAACTTTCCAACCATTCTGTCAGACTTGGATACAGTAATGTAGTCAAATTGACACAAAGATCTCAGATCTGAGTTTTCCTTCATCTAGACCAGAGTGATTCTCTGATAATGCAAAATAGAGTTTAAAATAGTTGCATTTTCAATTATGGATTCATGACAAAATTTCAGGATATCAATGCTTCATATAACAGTTCACAATTTAATGAAATAATAGTTTTCGTGTTTTTATTGTTTCATTCAAGAACTTGGCATGAGCCAAAATTAACACTTAATTTAGCTTGAAACAATTTTTGAAAGTTCTTACTCATTTGCTGCTTTATGTATGGTAAAAAACATGTAAAATGAATTTAATTAATGTTCAGGATCAGCATTCCCACTGTGGCTAGCCTGATTCCTGAGGAAAAACTGCAAGGTGTAAACATAAACATTATTCTACATGGCTTCTGCCATAATGATGCTGGGGGTATCTCTAAGCTTGCTTTAGTGGACTGTTGGGGTGGGGTGGAGGTGTTTCAATTTCTGTAGTGACTCCAAATTTGTTTCCTTGAACACATGCCTGATTTAATATATTGACATTATGAGTAATAATATTAACATACATATTTTAACAAAAGGAGGGAAATAAGGGTGTATTAATAAATACAGTAGAATGTTAGATGAAGTCAAAATAATATCCCACTAATTGTGTCTACTACTCAATAAAGTTACATGGTCTCTTAATAGGAAAAATGAAACTGACAATTTTCTGTAATTCCATATAGTTTCTTAATATCCAGTTGCTTCCTAGTGTATCCCTAAATGGACACAAAGCCTTTAAATAAAAAAAAAGGATCAGTATTAGAACCCCATTTAAAATTGACTTTTTAAAGACTGCAATATACACAAATAACATTTTGTTTATTAGACCCTGAATATATTGAATATAGCAATATATAATTTGTTATGAACCAAAAAATAGGAAATAACATTTTTATATTTATTCTTTTTATACATTAATGGTCTCTGGTGCTCATCTCTCTAATACAGTGACTCTGGGCAGTTTACAATATAATAAAAAGTTAAAAAGTACTAAACAATTAAAATTAGGGGGAAAAAAGATTAAAAGTTAAGAACGAAGATGATGATGAGAATCTTCTCTACCCCATCAGCCACCCCCAATGTAGCAGGCCCTTATTGGGGCCCCAGGCAGAGGTGAAATGCTCCCGGTTCAGATCCCGGGAGATCCGGTAGCGATTGTGGCAGGTGGTTTGGAGAACCGGTAGCGATGGCTACTTCCTGCTTTTAAAAGAAAAAAAAAGGCTCTGACAATCGCACAGCTCAGCTGTGATCATCAGAGCCTTTTTTTTTTTTTTAAGTATTTTTTTAATAGCCTATTCGGGCGAATAGGTTGTAAAAAATGCTTTAAAAAAAAAAGTTGGCCATGCCCACCAGAAATATTAACACCCCCCACACACACCAAGCCACGCCCACAGAACCGGTAGTAACAAATTTTATATTTCACCACTGGTCTCAGGCCAAGTGGTAGAACTAAGTTTTTAGGCTCTTTCGGAAGGTCAGGAGTATGAAGGCAGATCTCACCTCTGATGGGAGAATATTCCAAAGGGGGGAGCACAGTGTAATTTTACAATATCATGTAAAAAGAGGAAACAGAGTACATAGAGTAATGCCCGTATTAGTTTGAGAGGCTACATTAAAAGCATATGTGTAAAACAGTATTTATTTTCTTGTCATACATATACACATTGATTAATTCAGGATTTAACCTTTTCATTGCATATAATTTTTAACTGAGGGAACAGTAGAAGTCCACACATAGCTAGCCATATTTCTGTAGTTACTTCATTGCTAATCTGTTATGTACTGAAAACAAATTGTCTAGATAAAGTTTGACACTTAAATGTCAGGTTTGTATTTACTTTTAGATGTTGATGCTATGAATGTCTTCAGCTCTGTTTCATAAATTGGACGATTCTGTCTTCATAAATTGCAGGATTAATATCTTGTGATGAATAATAAATAACACTATAGAGAATTGGAAGAGAAATTCAAGGTGCATTTATTGTTGTCTCTTATGATTAGGAGACTGAAAGCTAAAACATATGAAGAATGGTTGCAGGAATTTGGTATGTCAAGTTTAATGAAAAGAAGGATTAGGGGTGACGTGATAGCAGTGTTCCAATATCTAAGTGGCTGCTACAAAGAAGAAGGGGCCAGCCTATTCTCCAAAGCAGCTAAAGGCAGGAGAAGAAGCAGTAGATAGAAACTAACCAAGGAGAAAACCAACCTAGAACTAAGGAGAAGTTTCCTGACAGTTAGAACTATTAATTGGTGGAACATCTTGCCTCCAGAAGTTGTGTGTAATCTAACAATGGAGGTTTTTAAGAAGAGATTGGACAACAATTTGTCTGAAATTGTATAGGGTTTCCTGCCTGAGGAGGGGGTTGGACTAGAAGACCTCCAAGGTCCCCTCCAAGTCTGTTATTCTGTTAACTAGTACTGAATAACACCAAAAGCTAGGAAGCCTATGAATTCTGTGATACTTTTATTGTATATTCATCTCTGTTGATGAATATTAGTTACTTTTATAACTGGATAAACCAGTTTTATTGCAGTTTGAGCTGAGTTTCCTATTCTTTGGCTGCATTAAGGGCTTATATAAACTATGATATGGAATAATTGAAATTAGAATGACATTTATATATTTCACATTTTTCTGTGATAATTTAAATGGAAAAGGTTGCAAATCTGTTCTGATCCACTATCTTGTATCCAGGAGTTGCCTATTAGAAGTAAAATGTTGATTGGGCAGCTTACTGTCAGTAGTGACCTCATGTTGCAGTCTTTTCTATGTAGACTGCAGGACTTAGTGCAGTACTTCAGTGCTATCTTAGAGGCAACTACTTAAATTAAGCAAGCAGAATAGCCAAGAGAGACTGCTGATCTGTTTAGTTTTTTCCAATGAAGTGTTTTCATATGAAATGTTCATTTGGAATAGGAAAAATAATGAAAATGGCTTACAAAGTTCTACTACATAGGTAAGCTGACTTAAAGGATTGCATGATAGAACTGAAATAACTTTTAAAAGCTAACTAGATTTGGAAATATGCACTGCTATACATTGCTGTTTTCCTGCAGTCATATAATCTATGATATTTAAGAAAAATAAACCTCTTCATGTATTCCTAATTGTTTATTTTGGGTATTAAAATTATAATGCTTATGAATATTTACATGATTTTGTCAGATTATGACAACACATTAAAATGGTTATGCTGTATCATGCTGTGTCATTCTTTGCCAGGAATTCACCCAAGTAATGCTGCTGCTTGAAATATTAAAATCTATAAAACTAATGAAAGAGACTGTAAAAGCAATAAGATTTTTTTAGGCTTGGAAATGATACTGTTTTTTGGAGAATAATCATTGCATTGGAAATAGCTGAGGTGGGGGAGGCAGTGTTTTGTTTACTGACTAGGTTTCTCCCTCCCCCCTTGGAAGCACTAAAAAAAGTTTAGAACTTTGTCAGATATAACTATTATATAGTATATAATTTAATAAAATGCAGGCTGATCAAAGTACCTTACATAAACTTTGAATATTCAACTGCTTATTTAAATATTAATTGCCTTCATTTCTTTAATAAATTTTGTTTAAATATTTTATTTTGTTAAACTTTCTTTTGATCTTCTGTATATAGTATAATACAGTGTTAATATAGTGCTTGAGTTATTATTTAGTTGCTAAATCATGTTGACTCTTCACAATCCCAATGTCATAGCACACCAAGTCCTCCTGTCCTCCACTGTCTCTCTGAGTTTACCCAAATTCATGTTCATTACATCGATGACACTATCTAACCATCTAATCTTTTGCTGTCCCCTTCTCCTTTTGCTTTCAATCATTCCTAACATCAGGGTCTTTTCCAATGAGTCCTCTCTTCTCATTAATGCTGCTTAAGTACTTCATTCCATTTCACAGGTTAAAAGCTTGTTCATATTAGTTACAATAAATGAAAAGTATTTGTTTTTCCATTCCAAAATTAACAGTTACTTAGTAAAAGAAAAAATGAGGTTGATTTGGGAAATATAATTAGGGGACTTATTTTTATGTATAAGCAAAAATAAGATGGCCTTTGTTATAGTGAACAAAGCAGTTGTAAAACTAATTTACAACTTGTAAATTTGTAAAATACAAATTGTATTTTAAGCTTCGAAATTTGTATTTTAACTTAGAGACATTATGACATTGTAGGTATTTATTTATTTATTATTTTATTTTATTTTAATTAAATTTCTATGCCGCCCTTCTCCCGAAGGACTCAGGGCGGCTTACAATAAAGAAATATAAAACCATAAAAACATGTATAAACAAACACAAACCACATAAACTAGAACAAGTAAAAGAGGGGCAATAATAGAAATATTAAAATTTAACAAACTAAAAACAATTTAAAAAAGGTCAGCTATAGGCATAAATGAATGAAAATGAATCTAGGCTCTTAAAGGTTTTTTTTTTTTTGATACCAACCAAAATTTGTTGGTAGTCCTGCTACTAAAATTATTTACACCCGAAATGGAAAACCTTTGGTTCTACGTTTCCCAAAATAAATAAACATACAATTTTATTGTAGTTAGATCTTAGTGAACTGATCAATATGCTTTATAGAATGTTCTTCTCTATTATTTGTCTCCCCAGTTCAGTATTTAAAATTTTCTAGAGCTTCTAATCAAACATTTTCTATTCATGTTGAGTTCTTGAGATATTCATTTGAACTTGCATGTGAAACCTCATTTCTTCCTGACCTGCAAAACCACTAAATTTTCCTGTTTGGAGGCTACTTCCCTGTTTACTTACTCTCCTACTTCATCAAATTATGGATACTGTTCATTACTGCTTTCTGAACTATTTTATATCATGTTTACGTAGATCAGTACTGAACAGATGCACAATATTTTTAATGATTTGCTAATCTTTGTTATAAAGATTTTGTAGGAAAAGAACATGACAAAAGTTTAAATGACAAAATTGATACTTAACTGAGTTTTTAAAACCCCGGTAGTTCTTTCATTTTTTTTTAGAACAAGGAAATACAAAATTGGAGTTATGTTGGAAGAACGTTCGTTAAAATTCATATATTTTGTACAATGTTTTGAAAACTCAAGTACAACAAAGTGTAGAATTTAATGAGAACGATACTTATTTTGATTATGGTACCTTGAATATATTATTTCTTTTTCCCAAGAAGTAATGCTTTACTGCCTTTAAATAGTCTCAGTTTTTCTCATGGAAGTGCTGAGATACTAAAGGATGAATAAAACTGCCTTCTTGCCAGTTCTTCCTCATATGTTACACACAGCTGTGCTGCTATAAACGCTCTTGCTATGTTAATTAAAACATTCTTCTTTCATATCATGTCTTCCTGGGAGGAAATTAAAAATGTTTTTTCACCTCCTGTAAAAAGCATTTTGCATTTCTTCGTGTAAATTGAAGGGAAAGGAAGCAAAACACACATCCCTTTTCAATGTGGAAGAAAGAATATAGTTTTTCCTTTCATACTTCGTTTTTTCCAAGGAACAGCAGCAAGGTGATAGTGGTGCTGTCTTCAAAATCTTTATAAGAAGCTAGGCCACATATTACTCTGTCTCTGTACATAGGCAACTAAGGAGAAATTTTAAAGCAACTTGCAAAGGATGTGGCTTTCAAAGAGAGGTGCTTTGTTCATGGTAACATACTTTGCAAAGGACCTCTTTGAAATACTTTGCACTGGCTTTCTTAGTATTATTAAATAACAGGTTAATAACAATAGTTATTGTTGAGATCAACACCTGGGTCTGTTCTGTTAGCAGTTCATATATTGCTGTATTGCTTTGCTTGCGGAAGTTATGTTAAAGGACTGCATTTAAGTATGCTGAATGAGAAAATCTTAAAAGAGTGGCAAAGGCAACTCATAACCTGGTCAATTAGAATTATGCCTGATTCTGAAGCTTGTATTAGAGTTTCTAAACTCTCATTGATACACTAGGTTTCTTACGGAACATCATTACAATATACTAAAATGAAATGAAATGAAACCTGAATGTGTCTGTATATCATTTTCATTGCAGCGCTCATCTCTCCCCCTTAAGTCTCTTGCCAGCTTCTGCAGAGTAAGTATAAATTCCTCATAGGTGTAGAAAATATTCATGATTGTATTGTATACAGGTAATCTCGATTTACAGCTATTTTAGTGACCGTTCAAAGTTAAGTGGCACTGAAAAAAGTGACATGACCATTTTTTACCCTTAATGACCGTTGCATCATCCCCATGGTCACATGATTAAAATCCGGATACCTGGCAACTGGCATGTATTTATAATGGTTGTGCTGTCCTGGGGTCATGTGATCACCTTTTGCTATTTTCTGACAAGCAAAGTCCATCGTGAAGCTAGATTCACTTAACAACTATGTTACCAACTTAACAACTGCAGCGATTCACTTAACAGCTGTAACAAGAAAGGTTGTAAAATGGAACAATAATTGTCTTGCTTAGCAACGGACATTTTGGGCTTCATTGTGGTTGTAAGTCAAGGACTGTCTGTAATGTGGGAACCTTTGCAGTGTTGATCTTTTGGTGAATAAATACTGGCTGACTTTAATATAGATAAAAACTTGGAATTAATATTGAAGGACTATTTAAAATATGTTAATTTAACCCCCATTTTTCTTTTCCTAATCTTCCATATATCCACATTTCTTACTGGTCTAAGAGCACATGACTTGAATTGACCTAAATTCTTGTGCTTTTGCCATTTGTTTTTTCTGTATCTCTTTAGTTCCTCTTTAAATTATACCTTTATATTGTACAATTCACAATTTAAACTACCAATTCAGACGGGTTGATATTCTTTTGGATTTATTAGTTTATTTATTTATTAGTTAAACTTATATGCTGCCCAACTCCCAAAGGACTCTGGGCGGCTCACAGTAAAACGTAAAGAATTAAATTTATACAAATTTAAAAGCAATTTTAAAAAAAAGTAAACAGTAGAAAAAAGCAGCATTCATATCCCGTCAGAGGCCGGATCTCGCTAGAACACAGTTGCGAGATCAACAACCCCATGCCTGCCAGAAAAGCCAGGTTTTGACAACTTTGCGAAAGGATGAGGTAGTCTGGACCTCGGGAGGTAGCTGGTTCCAGAGAGCTGGAGCAGCCACAGAGAAGGCCCTCTCCCACGGGCCCACCAGCCAGCATTGTTTAGCTGACGGAACCCGGAGAAGACCGACTCTGCGAGATCTTACCGGTCGCAGGGAGACGTAGGGTAGGAGACGATTCTGGTGATAACCTGATCCAGAGCCATACAGGGCTGGTACAAGATTTCAATTACTATTATGATTCAATTGCTTATTTGTTCCCTATGACTATCATTAAGTGTTTTACCCTATGACTCATGCCGAATGTATCTTTTCTTTTATGTACACCGAGAGAGTATG
>JANHFM010010991.1:0-15556 GCA_032468115.1 Grayia smithii | reverse complement strand
ACAATCTGGGTCCTCAGTTTACCTACCTCGAAAGGATGGAAGGCTAAGTCAACCTTGAGCCTGGTGAGATTCGAACCAGCATTAATTGTAGGCAGATGGAACTAAGTGGAACCACTTAGGCAATGCACTAGCTAAGTGCGCAACCAAGGTTCTTTTATTGTCATTAGATATGATGCTATATTTTTAAAAAATGTTACAAGGTCTCAGTTAAATATAGGACATCTTAAAGAAAAAAGTAAAAACAAATTGATGATCAGCCTAAAAATGTGTGTCCTGGACAGCTTTAAGTGAGCTTTAAAAATAATTTGCATTATAAACAGCCTTGCAATGCTTCTTCAGCCCACATCTTACATGTGTTCAGAAGGCTGATTTCATGCAAATGTGCTTATCCAAATGGATTAGATACACCATATATATTGCAACAACAGTCAAAACCACATCAAAGGATTTTTTTTTTCTCTTGTGCTGGGGAATTTGGAATTAATGAGCCTCACTGTATATAATGAGCATGCAAAAAAAACCACCCTCACATCAAGAGTAAATATATATGTTTTCTTTACTACAGTCCATTAGACATGTAGTTCTCGTGTCATTAATTTGCTCCTCAAGACAAGATCTGAAACAATAGTCTTTTAAAAGCATTAAGGCACAGCTGGTAAATGTGTTGTACACATCTGTCTGATATGTTTGAGGTTAGCACCCCATTCTCAAGGTACCTGAAGTAAATGCATTTATTTGATAATGAAGTCATCGCTCCATATACTAAAAAATAACTTTTCTCTCTGACAAAGCACATATCTATGATCAGCCTTCCCAAATATATCCAAATCATTTCACATGTATTCCTATTGCATTCTATTTTTACATTGGATTCCTTGGATAGATGATTTTTTAAATCTTAAACTGATATGTGTATGTTATAACAACAGAATATGGGAAAAGTTTACTTTCGTTTATCCTTTTTGCTCCACACAGCTCCTATTGTTGTCATAAGAGAGTTGAGGTATTTTTGTAATTCAGGTTATTTTTGATTTACAACCATAGTTGGAAACAGAATTGCTTTTAAGTCAAATTGGAACTGATTTCATGACAATTTTTACCACAGTTGTTAATCATATCTAGCTTTCCCAATGAGCTCCTTTTTTGTTGGAAATCAGCAAAATAGGTAGATAATTGTGGCCATGTGACCACAGGATGCTGCAACTGATGTAAATGAAAGATGTGTTTACAGTTCACGTGCCTGAATTGTAATGGTATAACTGCAAAAGTGATGCAAAGTCTGTGTGCATACAGGTCATAAGTTACTTTTCCCAAGATTGTTGTAACTTTGAATTGTCTTTAAATGAATGGTCATAAGTCAAAGACCAGCTGAATTACTTTTAACAGATAAAGAGAAGACAACAATTTGGTTAAACTCAAATTCCTTTCTTGTTTCCTTAATTGAAATTTCTCCTCAAAGATTTGTTTACTCAGCAAACATATGTTTTATAGAACTTATACACCTGTACATTTATGTTTTTCTTTTCCTTTGATGTTTTTAAATTATTTATAGACAATTCTATAGAATATCAGCCTTTTCCCTTAACTAGATAAATATTATGTGTTGTATAAGCCAGGGTATCCTGTTTCTTATATTATTGTTGTGAAATTTGGATTCTGCATTTCTCTATTAAGGAAAGGTTATGAACTGCTGAAAATCTTTTGAAAGGTTATGAACTAGCCCACCACTGCTCAAACAAAAGGTCACTCAAAATCAAAATGAGATCCTGCTTGTTACAAATTAAATAATCTATGGGTTTCTTGATCCTCAAGTACCCACAGTGTTCTGATTTAAAATGTACATTGATTCTTGTTTTGGGCTCCTAAGCAAGATCTAAGTAAATCTTGGCTTCTGCTCAGCTTTGTTACTATTTTTTTTTGCTTATGATGTAAGGGAAGATTTAATTAATCAGGCTACATTAAAGCCTGTTTCAGGAAGTATTTCCAAAATGTTATATTAAGGTTTGATATTCCCAGAAATTTCCTTTATGTTTTGGGTTTAGCAACGGAGAATTTCTTTAACCAAAGATTCTACCCAGTCCCGACTTTTGATTGTAAGATGATGAGACAGATTCCTATAATACTTTTAAAATTGTCATCACACCTGACACATAAGAGCAGTAGTTCCTCTTAATTATTTTCACTATGAGCTTTCATTCACTCAATTTCATTCAGTTTACCTGTTGCACAAAATATGTTATAAAGTTGATAGACGAAGCGGAGACTGAGGAGATCATATACACATACTTATGAACACACATTCAAACCCCAACCACCATTTTATATCACGAAACAACACTTACTTTGTTGTTACAGATTACATAACAGATGGCATTCTTATCTATGGGCCAAATCAGATTTAATGAAGTTTTTTGAATTAGTCCAAGTTCTCCAATAGCTTATTTATGTCTTTGTAAATTACTTGCTCAATCATGTGTTCTATGTTTTTCTTCCTTTGTAAATTACTTATTTACTTTGTAAATTACTATACATTATGTATGTATAGAATAACAAATCTAATGACAACTTCAAATATATTACTATAGTCAAATTATTTAGACTGTATTTTGACCTATTTATCCAATAATAATAGTCTCTTCTGTACAGACCTGAAGACTAAAGGAGCTGTTCCTTCCTTTGGCCATGTAATCTATAGCTAGATTAGTAGTAGCAACTCTGAACAGAAGTGGGTAAGTGAGAATTCAAAGAATTAACTGATAGTCATTGTAGCATATCAACAATGTCAAGGCTTAGGAACTATATTAAAGTGTAAACTGTACATTACCATGTTTTATCTCAAGCTTCAAGAATTCCTTTGATTTCCTTTTATTACTTTGAAGAAATGAACATTTCAATTCCACCTTGAGGGAAATAAAAATCCATTTTTGTCCTGACAGATGATTTCCAGGTTCAACTTGTAAAATTCTAAGGCAAGATATTATTATTTTTTCTAGATAAATCATTTTTGATGAAAACGAGAATGTTTGCAAAAGAGATGCGCTGCTAAGGACATAGTCTGCAAAAAGCAGCTGCCATTTCAGATGTCTTCACAGCATATCCATATCCATTCTGAATTAAATAGGGTTCAGTATTTACTCTGGCAAACAATATGCTAACAGTGGTTTGGCAATAAAAATATAATATGCTTTAGATCCTTGTCTCCAGGCTTACATCTCTTGTTATTAAGATAACATATTGGATTTAGCCAGGAGTTTCTATATCTCTTTCTCATCTTTAACCAACTCACCACTATGAAATTTCTATCACTAGGGGAAAATATCCACTTCTTTTTTTACATCCAAACACTCTATAAATTTTTAAAATAGTGTTAGTGCAGTGAACTGACATAATAACCTCATTTCACTTGCTATGTTTTGCTCACAGATTTTTGTCCCCCTCTATATTTGTATTTGCAGTAAGATAAAAAATTCTATTTTATGTCTTTTTAAGCATATATCTGACCTTACCTCTTCGACAAAAATGCTTGAAGTAGCATCACACAAACTCTCCCCAGA
The DNA here is from genome assembly GCA_032468115.1 of Grayia smithii. NCBI lineage: Eukaryota > Metazoa > Chordata > Lepidosauria > Squamata > Grayiidae > Grayia > Grayia smithii. Next base: position 12,002 of record JANHFM010010991.1, on the reverse strand, counting down.
CTAGCAGTAATAATGACATAATTGTAATATGTTAATAGCAGTAATGACGATAGGCTTATATTATGTAAATACTACTAATAATGATAGATTTGTATTATGTAAATAGCATTAGCCACATAAATGACACTTAATATCATTTTTTTTAAAAAGCAGATAAGTCTGTGCCCTAAAAATCCTACATTTTAAAATTAAACCACAATATAGATAATAGAAGATGAAGAGAAAGATGTTGGTAATAAGAATAAGGAAATTATATTATTTTTTAAACATGACATTTTTTTCTCTTAACGACTGTATTATGAATGGCGCTTCAGCAAAAGGGTTGAACCAAATCTTGAATTTAGTCCTTTTAAATTTAATTACTGATAAAGGGAAAGAGAAAGCTCAGAGGAGTAAAATAACATTTCATTTTAGAACCATTTTAATAAATGAATATATGGAATTTTTTTTAAAAAAATGAATAAATGAAGGATGAACTTTATCCCCATGTGTAGACAGTCACAAACACTGAAGTGCTAAAACAAAAAGAAAATTATCTGGAAAACAGTTTGATATAGCACATAAGCTAAATATAAAAACACAACATGGTTGTTGTAGAGAAAATAAGAAGAGAAAGGTGTGTTAGATATGTTCACTGCTATGCGTTATTTGTACAGGTGATAAAGGTAGGATATTAAATAAATAAATTATAAATAAACAAATGACAAACATAATACTAAATATATAATATAATAAATAACAAGCCAGCAAGTTCCCTGGTAACCAAGGATGCTTCTCCATCAACAAATGACAGGCTGGATTATGAGGGTCTCTGGGAGTAAATTTATGATGGAATTTTAGGAAGGCTTACAATTCATCTTCCTGCTTCAGAATATAATGGGATGATATTACAATACAGTTAAACACATAAATTGAGCAGGACTCTGGTTATTGTTATCTGAAGAAATGTCTCATAAATTGGATTCTGGTTTTGATTATATTACTATTATTATAAATGTTAAGTCATTGGAAATGAGGTATATAAATGATTGCATAAATAAATATTTCTCCTCTTCCTATCACAAGAAAAAAAAAGATAGATGCTTGAAACTTTTCTCTTTCCCATTCCACCTTTGTGGAACTCTTTCTCCTTCTGAAAATAAGGGAAGCAAACAGAGCAGGTGGGATAGATTTGTGAAGGCAGATCTCCTTTGAGTTGAATTTGATTCCCGGGAACACATCCATGTACTTTTCTTGACACAGTTTGGATGTAGCTTGCTGTTATCTTCTGCTGGAATTTTTCTTTCTTTCCGAATCTATACTGGAATTTGCTGATATCGTATCTCAAATACTAATAGGCGAGTTAGTACTAGCCAGGTCTAACCCACTTCACTTCTGAGCCTTGACATAGCCAAACAGATGCTGATGACTTTTTTTTCTCAAATTTGCAAAATACTTCCTATTTTGGTTGAGAATTATGGGCTTAATGGAGAGTAAATTAAAAAAAAATGTTAGTTGAACTGTACATAATTAATGCCATGAATGGATTTGATTCTTTGTTAGCCAGAAACTCAAACATATCAAATAATATAAGAAAAATCATGTCTGGTTTAGTCCAATTTGTCCCAAGTTGATAATTGTAAAGTGCCACTACAGTGAAGATTAATGTTTTTTATTAAGTTATAGAAATATCAGGGTTTTTTTTCCTGATTCGAAATAAAAATATTTTATTGATTGCTAAACAGATGATGATTTGATGATATTAAATTTTTGAAAGCCTCACAGATAAAATGCTCCTGACTGACACAGTAAAGTGCTTTACTGAATTATGGCCTCATAATTCATTACTTCATTTGATCCTGGTTACCTGAACGAACATTATCAGTGATACATTTTGGTATGAAATTTTAGATTTCCATATTTTATGGTAATCTGTATTGTGTATTACCATATTTTAACCTTCATGGATTACTGTCTTGTTGTGGCAAAGGGGCTTGTGTAGCTCAATGAAGCTATGGTCTATGCTGTGCAGGGACACCCAAGACAGGTGATAGCAGAGAATTCACAACTAACAACAACAAGAAGCCATATTTTATATAGTATATACGTGGGGTTTATCTAAAAAATCAAGGAGGGAGACGAACACCTCACCACTCATCCTCCCTAGCAGCTAACAGACAAATAAGCAGAAAACAGAAAATATTAAAAAGCCAACAGTTCAACCTTGAGGTACATATATTCTCAATTATTATTTATTCATGTGTGACAGGGTCTTATGAATCCATCTGGGGAATGACATGTGCAAGGCATCTTAGCTAGCAGTAGGCTTTGCCAGGAAGACATAAACTCTAGCCTGAATAAATTAAAGATGAAGTTATTTATTTATTTATTTATTTATTTATTTATTTATTTATTTATTTATTTATTTATTTATTAAACTTGTGTGCCGCCCTTCTCCCGAAGGACTCAGGGCGGCTCACAACAATAAAACAGATAAAAACACTTTAGAAGAATTAACCCTTAAAACAGTCAAGTTAAAAATCGAAAACCAATGTTAAAAACCATGATCAGCCATAGCCCGCTTGTTGGAATAGCCATGTCTTCTAGTCGCAACAGAAGGAGCGGAGATCGGGAGCTGTCCGGAGCTCAATGGGCAATTCGTTCCAGAGGGTCGGTGCGCCCACAGAGAACGCCCTCCCCCTGGGGGTCGTCAGTTGACACTGTCTGGCTGACGGCACCCTGAGAAGGCCAACTCTGTGGGAACGCACTGGACGCTGGGATGATGCCATTGGCAGAAGGTAGTCCTGCAAGTACCCCAGGCCTAAGCCATGTAGAGCTTTAAAGACTAACACCAGCACCTGGAGGACAACTGGAAGCCACAGCAGCTCGCTCAGGAGCGGTATAACATGGGAATAGTGAGAAGCACCCGTAACAACCCACATGGCCACATTCTGGACCAGTTGGAGCCTCCGAGTGCTCTTCAAGGGCAGCCCCATGTAGACATACTAAATAGTATGTCTTTTTAAAAGCCTTGTTGCTCTTTGTGTTATCTGTAGCTTCCAACCCTTTTGAACAAAAGCAAATTCTCAGATTACCGTATTTCGACCTGCCACAGAAGATAACCAATGTTTATATTTTTCAGTAAAATGTTCCTAAGCCTATAAAGCAAGTGCTGAGATTTTTAAAATGTAAACTAAGGAATTAATTATTCAAATTATTTTTAATACTTTCTAAATGTAAGATCCAGAAACTAAAGGGGATTGGGTATTTGGAAGGATAATAATGGGAACCGCTGCATGATGTTCTTTTAGTTTGTCTCTGTATACAGTCAATGTTTGCTTCATGTGCTTTTTTCCCCCTTTATTTTATTTCAACAGAAATTAATTAAATTAAGAGGCATTCTTTGCATAATTAGTTTTGAGTTAAACTATGAGCACTGAACATTGTGTTTCATGCTATCAATTTTATTTAGAAATGACATATAACAGTATTATCCGTACAATCTTCACTGTATGAAAAAACAAACTTTTAAATCTTAAAGATGTTGCAAACTACATAATTTGGAGTACAAATTTTTAGTCCTCTGCTCACTATGACATCATCTTGAAGATGATCACAAGTCCAGTGAAGTGTATTTCTTGCTTAATTTAAGTAGTTATCTTTATCATATACTATACACAAAACTATCCCATTCAGCAGATTTTTTGGGAGGCTAGATGGATGTTGTGGGAAAAGGAGAAAGTGGTTTGTAGCAATTCAGTTGAATTACCACAAATCCTATAGAGTGGATCCAGACAGGGCTAACTGGAAGTTGACTTCTTTCAGAATTTTCATTGTGGTTAAAAGATAATATCTTGGGATCCAAACCATTTATTAGTTATGCAAGAGAAAGTAGAGAAAGAAGTAAATAAAAGTTTACATTAAATAAAAGTAAATGTTTCAAACCAGATCATCTGTTCATCAGATCATCAGCATTTCGTTAAAATGTTCTTTACTTAAACATTCTTGGAGAACTAGATTTCCTGATTTTGTTCATGCTTCATTTTCATTTAAAAACCAATTCATTTCTCTTGTTAGATTCAATTACTATCATATGAAATGCAACTATCATTAATTATCTATCTGCAGGTAGTTTTTAATATAAAATGCTAATATTATATATAATATCACGTATAATATTTGATAATATAATGTATTTTTAAATGCTATCCTCTGGGCTACCTCACCCAGGCTCTGATTCTTAGACTGATTCAGTCTGTGTTTTTTGTTATTCCTATACCATAAAGGCAAATGTAGTCTTTGGGTACTTAAGGTCCTATTTGGTTCCTCAATGACTAATCCACGTTGCACTAGGGGAAAGTGGAAGGTAGGGTCCCCACCCCAAGTTCATAGTAGTTATCAAAGGAATGGAAAGCTCAATTTCCACTCCTAGTCTTTACATTTCTGCACAGAAAGTGTGTTTGTGTGGTGGTGGATACTTTGTACCAGGTCAACTATTGGACAAATGACTTCAGGGACATACAATATATCCATCTGCTAAGATTTGGAGATTGTCATTTCAAATAAATGAGTATTTTGCCTTTCAGTCTCATACATGCTTTTTCAGAATGAACTGTTAGTGCTCTACTGTTCGTTGTTATGCAAATAGTGCTTTATTACAGCTTCCTTATTTTTAATTCTCTTTACCAAATGTAATAATTTATTTATCAACTCCCTCTCTGCATTCCATGTCTTTTCTGGTTTGGGTAGAAGCATAAAGAGAGGGAAATAGGGCTTATTTTATTTATTTATCCCTTGTTTGCTATAATGCTGTGCTAATTACACAGAGCTATGGGGAATTCCTACATTTTTCCAGATACTTTCTTCAGTTGATACAAAGATATACAATAGAAAGGTCTTGGAAAGGAGAATTTCTACTCACAATTCTTTAGATTTCAACCATGGTGTTTAAGAATATTTCCAGTTGAACTTAACAGGTATAACAAATTGATTGATTACAAAAAAAAATACCTTTTCCTTTTTAAAAATAAATATGTTTATCATAGTCATTTGCAATAAACATTTATGGTATACTGTTACAAGATTTTGGTTATCTGCTAAAATTAGTTGCACACAGCACCAAGCTAATAGACATCAAGATGACAGAAGTCAGGCTACAATTCTGCCAGTATCTGACAAAGATTTAAAATGTATGCTGGCTACATTTCTTAAACCAGTAGTACATCCAACCACAACTGATACAACAAATCTTGTATTATATCCTTTTAAAGGTATCTTATGAAACACATATGCATGTTATACATTAGAACTAAGAGCTGATAGTCCCTTAATTTGCTCTGTGGTGTTACTGGTAGTATTGGTTTTGACAGCACTTAAAAAAGAAAACCTTTCTTTTTCTGCATCAGATATTCCAATAAGGATCATTCTCCTCCTTCTCCTTTATAAGCTTTTAACTTGTAAAAATAAATAGGAAGGCATTTCCATCTCCTGCATATTAACAGTAATGCATATTACTGTTGTACCCAGGAACAAAATCAGTGGATCTTTAACAGACAAAATTTAAGGGAATAACGTCACCACACATTATTATAGTTATGCATCTGTATCTTCATGCAACCAAATATTTAGAAAACATTCACCTAATTTACCAAGGAAAATACTGAAAAAGAGTTGAGTACATCAAGATCGAGTTCATCTCTAAGAGCCTTTCTTCCCACTGAATGCTGAATGTAAACACAAAGGACTTTTAGACTAATTCTGTTCTTGGTTTTCTTGATTATAACTGAATGCTAACTTATACACATACAAACTGACACCTCACAGACATTTGGATGCCAGAATTATATTGCAAATTCAAACACTCTAGCATGGATCATTTAATCTGCAGGCCCTCCAGCACTCCTGACAGTTATTGGGGTTCTTTTCTTTGCTCAAAATAATGCCTTAAAATAAATGCATTATTTTAGTTAATGAATTTTAGAGAGGTTGGAGGACAAGTGGAATTAGGATTTATGCACATGAACCTTATTTCTTGATCCTTATCTGCTGCTAATGAAAAAGCAAACCAAAAGATGTATGATCTGACTTCACTTTTAAAATAAAGACACTAGTTAAATGTTTATACACATTTTCTCTTCCATGAGAAAAAAAGACAAAAATTTTAGTCCATTAATTTTAACAAGCATGCTAAACTTTTTTCCTCATCACATAGTTATCAGTGGACTGCTTTTATGAAAGAAAATCAGCTTTAAAATATGTATTCTGTACTGACAGTAATGGTTGAAAGGAAGGAAACAAAAAAAGTTATATTTGTCCTTTGTCAGTTTTCAATTATTGTAGCTATTTTTTTTTTAAAAAAAAGGCATACAAGATCATCTGTTTCTTAGGACATCATCTTACAGTATTTTACAATAGTGTAATAATTTTTACATTTCTACCATGACAATCATGCACTTTTAGTAGTAAATAAAAATCTAAAACATTATGGTATAAAATAAAGCATCCATGGTGCAAAGATTAAATCAAAATTAAATATAGAGGCAGTCTAAAAATGAGACAGGAGAAAGAACCTTGATTAAATAATTAAATAATTTTTTAAAAAGTTAAAATATTCTTCCTTGAAGAAGTCTTGAGATATTTACATGTGAAATAAACAACCTTCTCAAAGTTTTAGAACTGCTTGATTTTTCTTAGGAAACTTTGCCTTCTGAGAGCATTTTCTCCATTTAAAAAAAAGCAGAAATACATGAATATTCGGATAATGTACCATGGAAATCAGATTTACCTTTCATTTTTTTCTCCAAATCCCTTTAAATATGTATGTTGACATTTTTGTGATTTTCTTCCATTGGTGTTAGAGGAATAAAAACTATTTGGTCAGATTAGATTAATGTTGTACTGTCTTTAAGCAAATACCATTGCCAGTTCAAGTGAGAAACTCACCTTAAATATCAAATCCTTTTTCCCATAGCGAAGCTCCTTCAGTTGGGCTTGAATCTTTTTTGACTGTAAGCAGAGGATAATGTATTAATCTTTTAAGTAATGTAATACTGCTTCATTTACAGAGTTTTAAATATAAAGTTCAGGCAATAGGAAAACGTATCCTGAGATTTTGCACAGGGGAGGGAATTAGTGAATTATTACAATTTTGGGGTACACACCCACACCCACAGTAAACACATAAAGTTCAGGACAGAAAATAATCCCAATACCCCACATATATAATAAATGAGTAAAACTAATACTTGGGTTAGAACATAAATCATACATGGGAAGGGACACTCATATAAAGAAGTTCTCCCTTTCTCGCTTGTGCCCTTCATCTCCTGGAGGTAACTAAAAGGATCTTCTGCAGGGAACTAGTAGCTGCATTTGTTTTCATCAGGATAAGATTTGTGAAGAAGCACAGAAACTCATTCAATCCTGGCCATAAGAAGAGCTGCCACACTTGAGTTGAGTTGAGTTGGCCTACCCACATTTTAAAACAATGCACACTGCTAGCTCCACAGAGTAGCCAGATATCATTAAACCAAAGATAAAAGAACCAAAATGTGCTAATGTTGCTGAGTGAGGAAGAAGTGCTCAGCACCAAACAGTTGTCATACAAAATAATAATAATAATAATAATAACAACAACAACAACAACTTTCCCCACTTTTGGAATAAAACCCCAAACTTAAATAAACCAAACTAAACTCAAAATTGTTCACTTACTAGTGGACAAAGTCTTGAAGCAATTCTCCAAAAAAAGTGCTTAAAAATATTTTACTGTCTTTACTTTGTTTTTTTTTAAATCCCATTTATATCCCACCCTTCTCCGGAGACTCAGGGCGGCTTACAATTAAGCACAAGCCAATGTGCTTAGCAAATCTTTACTTCATTTTTACCTACATTTAATAGCAAATAAATGAGGCAATGGGATATCAAATGCCAACGAAGGAAGTCTCTTTATGGATCAAGCCTCATTAATGAAATAATTTCAATACAGCAGAACTCAGCCAGGTTGATAAAGTGCCATTGGTAACCCATCTTACTTTAATGACTCTAAATCAATTTTATGAACATTGCTATTTACTGTATTTGGAACCCCCATTAACTTTTTTTTTTGCTTCCTAGTTTTCAGTGACTGCCCTCCTTTCCTTATTTATCCAAATTATCCAAATCTAGGCAACTTCCCAGTCCTTCATTATGTGTTCCTGTTTTATGAATTTTACAAAATGATATTCACAAATTGGATGGCCAATCTAAAATCCAAGGCTTTGAATAAGTAAAGAGTGAAAAAAGCAAAATAATAAAAAAGGAAGTATTAAAACCATTTTTAAGCAGATACAAGAAGCCTTGAAAGCCTTTTCAACAAGGTATGTTCCAAGCAGATATTGATGGATAATTATAGCAAGCTGATTTGGTGTAGTAGTTAGAGGTGGTGGATAATCAAGAATTCTAATACTGCTTTAGCACAAAAGCAGCTGGGTGACCTTGAACCAATCACTTTCTCTCTCAGCCCTAGGAAGGAGGAAATTGTAAACTACTACTAATATTGTTGCCAAAAGAGTGCACGGATGTGTTCATGTAATTGCTAGGAAGCAAAACCGAACTGAAGGGACCGAAAGAGGGGGAGGGAAAATATGAAGTCCCCCTTGCAAATTATAGTTCCAAATGGATTAGAAAAAGAAACAGATGATACTTCTGGCAAGGATTTGTTGCTTGTATGTTTTCTGTCACTGCATATCACCCAATTAGTATGTAATGTAGGATAGATGCCAACAATTCACAAGAAGCATCCAAAATATCTTTTGATTTCTTAATTCATGCAAACAGCCACATGTTCCTGTGGCCACAGGAAGGCTATCAGTCCTGTAAAACAGTTAATCAAAACTAGTTGCTGTCAGAAGATTTTAGCAATATGCACCTTGTCATTTGAAATATGCTTATTAAAAAGTTTGCATAATATTATCTATCTATCTATCTGTCTATCTATCTGTCTATCTATCTATCTATCTATCTATCTATCTATCTATCTATCTATCTATCCATCTTCTATCATCTATCTATCTATCTATCTATCTATCTATCTATCTATCTATCTATCTATCTATCATCTATCTTCTATCTATCTATCATCTATCTATCTATCTATCTATCTATCTATCTATCTATCTATCTATCTATCTATCTTGCTATCATCCATCTTGCTATCTTGCTATCTAATCTCTATGCACCAACTCCCATACAAACTATGTGCTCTATCACCAAAATCTGTTTCTTCTTCAGTATCTTATACAATAATCACTTCTGGCTAGATTACATTTCTTTCCATTTCTATTGATAGGTCAATATTTGAAGTATTTTAACTCATGATTAAAATTCAGCATAATGTCACCACTTTGAAGTTACCCAAGCTGTTTGAAATATATAGCTCATAAAGTGCTTTTTATCATTAGATTCCAAATGCATCTGTTGCACCAAGTTCCTGCTGTGTAGGAGCAATCTACTGCAGATCCTGTTATCTCAAGAAAACTCACAGCCAGGCAGGTTTATTTTTAAACACATCTTCTATTATAAAATATATTTTCCCTTGGAAAGATGATCAGTGAGCAATTCCAGAAAATTGTCACTTCAGGCCTCTATGATAAAATTATGATTTACCTATAGTAAATACTCAGAAGCACAGTTTTATTACTTTATTTTTGCAAAAAGGCAAATTCCCTGCCCCATTTAAACCACTGTGTTAGCTTATTCAGAGTTATGCTACAATATGTATGTAGGTATATACACAAAAATATACAGTATATTCCAAAACACTTAACATAAAGGAATCTATTAAAAAATAGTAAAGGTGTTGTGCCTAAAAATAAAATAACACAGAGAAGAAAAAAACTGGTGGGCCAACAGGGGCAGTAATCAGGCTACAGGTCCAGAATTCCTGACCTTGTTGGCCATATGAACAGGAGAATTGATAAAGTATAGGTTAATGTATTCAGACAACAAAAGAAAGGAGAAAAGGAAGAAGAGGGCAGTATAAATATTTCATAATTTTGATTAGGAAAAACAATAATACACTGATAGTTATAATATGCTGATATGGATTGCTTTGTTGATCAGAACTGGCTAGCAATTGTTTTTGGAGGACAACAATAGAAAATGTCACCTATCTAGTAATTCCTCAGTCTTTGTGAAAATGATCTTGGGGTACTTTTTCTTGTTTAATTTTTGAGATAAACTTTCCCATTTTATGATCCTTAAGCTTCTTATCTGATTTGGACAATACACTTCAGTTTGTAGAAGTTCACTGGCTATTTCATCTGGCCCTTCAACTGAGTTAATGCTTACCTTGTCCCTTTTACCTTTCAGAGATGCCTTTTATTCTGAATGGTACAGTAGAATCTTGTAAATAGAAAGGTACTGATACGAAATGTAGACAATTACGATAGCTTCCTCCATTTCATCCTCCTCTTTTTTGTTACTTGTGAGCCTCCTACTTTTCTCTGACAATTTTTTTTAATAATGAAACTATGAAATCTGGTGCCATACATTTCTTTATTTTTCCAATCACTTGAGACAGAATCATTCATTCCTACCTCCCATATAGCTCTCAGATGATTTGGGCTATTTGGGAGTTGGTGATGGAGATTAAAATAATAATGACTACAAGACCAACTAAATGAGAACACCTTACCCTCCCCCGAAAAAAATCTGTATTGTGCCTGTATCTATGTGTATTTCTATATCTTAACAGAATAACATAATAAAGAATAACAGTCTTCTATTCCAACTCCCTGCTCACGTCGCATACCCTATACCCGTGATGGCAAACCTATGGCACATGTGCCAGAGGTGGCACACAGCACCCTCTGTGATGGCATGTAAGCTGTCACCCCAGTTCAGTTCTGCTGCTCATATGCGTGTGCCTCCCACTAGCCAGCTGGTCTTTGGATCTCTGCTGTGTGTGCATGGGGGTGGGGCATGTGCAGGGGGCTGTGCATGCATGCAGGGGAGACAGGTTGCTTGTGCACATGCATGGGGGTGTAGGGTGCATGGGGGGGACACATACACATGCAGGGGAGCTGTGCACACAATGCATTTTGGGGGTTGGGCCTGTGTGTGCTTTGAGCACTCGATCTGGAAAAGCCACCACTGCCCTATACTATTCAATATGGATGTCAAAACTCTTCCTAAAATTCTCCAATGGTGGTGAGCTCACAATTTTGAAGGGAATCTATTCACTGATTTAATTGTTGTTAGTAAATTGCTTCTTAGTTCTAGGTTGGATAAATTGATAAGTTTCCATTCATTACTTCTTGTCTTGCCCTTAGGTGCTTTGGAGAAAAATTGTCCCACTCTTCTTTTTGACAGCCCCTCAAATATTGGAAGAATGCTATTATGTTACCTCTAGTCCTTCTCTTTGCTAGATTAGGCATTTTCAGTTCCTGCCACCTTCATCATATGTTTTAAACACTAGCCCTCTAATCATCTTTGTTGCTCTTTCCTACACTTTTTATAGAACTTATTTTACTTTGTGTATGTGTGCAGGACTTTTCCAGGAGCAGGAAGGTGGGTGGGAACAGCAGCAGCAGAATTATTCAATGGGATGACATGGTAGTCTGCAATCTGGACTAAACTCTTTGAAAGCCCTTTCTAAACTGTCTCAATCCATACATGATGTTCCTAAGCTATTTCAGAGTGGATCAGCTTGAGCACAGGATAGAGTACTTTCAATGATGACTGGAAATAAGTTCAATGGTATAAAAAGCAATGAATGGTGAAGGCTTCTTGCTATGTTTTAAGTAGAATGGGCAAATTCCACAAATGACTGAGTGAAAGTTTGTCTTGACTTGGGGATAGTGGTACCTCTCCCCATTCCACACACACGAAGAAGAAGAAGAAGAAGAAGAAGAAGAAGAAGAAGAAGAAGAAGAAGAAGAAGAAGAAGAAGAAGAAGAGGGGGAGGAGGAAGAGGAAAAAGAAGAAGAAGAAGAAGAAGAAGAAGAAGAAGAAGAAGAAGAAGAAGAAGAAGAAGAAGAAGA
>JANHFM010010985.1:56656-69424 GCA_032468115.1 Grayia smithii | reverse complement strand
GTATGCACCAAGACAAATTCCTTGTGTGTCCAATCACACTTGGCCAATAAAGAATTCTATTCTATTCTATTCTAACTTAACAACAGACATTTGGGATTCAGTTGTGATCGTAAGTCAAGGACTCCCTGTACTTTTAAGAAAGAGTGAAGTAGGAAGAAACAGAACGAATGTAATGTAGAGATTTAAGGCCACAGGCTAGAAACTGAAAAACTTATGAGGTTCAGTCATGCTTGACACAGGAAAGGCAGTTGGGTGACTTTGAACCACTCAGTTTCTCGTTCAGGCTTAGAAAGAAGGCAGTGGCAAACCACTTTCAAAAATCTTGTTAAAAAAAAAAACTTCAGGAATTTGTCCAAGCCAAGAGTCAAGAATAACTTAAAGGCACACGCACAAAGGAAAGAAGGAGACAAAAATAAGTTACGTTGTAATATAAATCACGTTCTCATATATCATCAGAACAGAATGCTACATTTAAAACTATTAAGGATTAACTACTTCCTTCTCTTCCCTCTCTCTCTCCCTCTCTCTCCTTTAAAAGACAGTCTTTGTGGTTGGAAAGGAGACTCTGCCCTTTAAATGCATCATAAGGAGTAAAGTAGTGCTACAATAAAATATTAAAAGCAGAAAAAAATAAAATAAGGTTCTGTCAAGACAAAATGTCCTTCAGTCATCATGTCCCACAAAAGGGATATGTGGTAAGCTTCAGTGTATTTGGGTCTCTCTGATTACCAGGCTGCTTTTGACTTATTCAGCTCTTTTAAATCATCCGTCCTTAAAAGAATCCTGATGAATAATTGTATATAAGGGGAAGAAGAAAATCAAACATGTAATGGCACATCCAGCAAAACAAAAAAATCCAAATCAATAAAACATAATAAGGCGACAATAAGAAACAGCAGAGCAGAATATAAACAACTGCTGAGGTTTGTTTGGTGGCTGATTTTTTAAATTAAACTTGTATAAAGATCTTTAAACACAGCACACTGAAAAGTGTGATTAAATATTTTGACTCAGGACTTGAAAATAAAGTGGAAGGGTAAACTTTCAGTCTTGAAGTCAATAGTTCCAAAGCCTAGGTGCCAATTTGGAGAAGACCAGATTCTACTTGGGTATAGCAATAACACTTAGACTTATACACCACTTCACAGCCCTCTCTAAGCAGTTTACAGAGTCAGCCTATTGCCCCCAACAATCTGGGTCCTCATTTTTACTGACCTTGGAAGGATGTAAGGCTGAGTCAACTTCGAGCTGGTGAGACTCGCACTGTCAAACTGCAGCAACCAATAGAATTAGTCTGCAATACTGTATTCTAACCACTGCACCACCATGGCTTAGTGAAGGACACAAGAGCATGATCCAGTAGATCTTCTTGCTCCAACTGAGTTATAAATTAGTGCTATGAATTCATCCCTCTGACATACATGATCCCATGAATAGGCTTGAAAGAACCATCAAGGGCAGGATTTCATATTTGGGTGGTCATATTCTTATCACTTCTCAGTCAAACTTTCACTCAACCACATTCATGCATTCAAGTGTGATTCATCAAATATTGGAAAAGTATTGGTGTGGATGGCTATTTGAAGAAGACCATAAAGTGAAAAGTATGTACATTCTCATCTAACATCATAAGAGAATGCAAACACACTGAATGAGCAGCTGGACAAGACTGTCTGAAAGCAATATGAAATTGTCAACAGAGAAGAATTAGAGGAAAGGAGCATGGCATTTAAAAAAATAGCTTTCCCTGTGCCTAATGATGGACAACGTGTTTGAAAACAGCTAACCTGTGACCTGGTTTTTTGAAGAGCTTTGGTGCTGCTAACGTTAAGTGTGATTAGTAAAAAGACTGGCTTTTCTAAATAATCTATTTCCCCTCTGCCCTCTTCCTTAGACAATTAAAATCATGCTAGCATCAGCTATAAGCTCTGTAAATTGAAGGAGAGAGTTCTCAACATCTACAGGACTCCCCTTGAAGATGCTGTGGAGAATTCATCTAAGGCAGGAAGTAGTAATTCTCTTTTTTTTTTAGGTGAAATGGGAATATCAACTGCAGGATTATAGTTACTTTTCAGATCCAGTTCAGTTCTGGCCTAGCAACTCATGCTCTTTTGTATGAGTTATACCTCTTTTCATTCTGGGTGAAATCCTTCATTTTACTGTATCTCAACAATACCTTTTTGAGTATCTTTGGAAAAGCTACAGAAAGCCTAATCCATTTAAATTTTTTAGAGAGGAGAGGCGGGGAGGGGAGGAGAGAGGAGGAGAGAGGAGAAGAGAGGCCTCTTCAAAAATAAATTATTCTAGGAATATGCTTCTATAGGAACTAATTGAAACACATTAAATACATATTAACATGTTAATAGCTCAGCATGCTTTTCAGACATGTGTCTGAAAAGGAAGACAATTTTATGCACAGGACTCCAAACTTTCACCAAAACTTCAGTGGGGATACATGAACCAGAGATAAATCACTGAACCATAGGGAGGGGGTAGGAGAATCCAAATTAAAACATCTCTGACAGATGGGTTAACTAGTCTGCACCTGAACATGTCCAGCATAGGGAGGTACCCCAAGAGAAGTCTACTTTTAAGAAACTATGTTTGTTTTTAGTTACAGAAGGACCTAAGCAGGTCAGTTAAGGTCTTAATACATTAACACATACACATATATTAGTCACTTGGTCAATTTCAACATCGTGAGTGTACATGGGTGGTTGTAGCTTAGGATGTGGGCTCGTAAGCTTTTGAGTCCGAGAGAGCCCCGCAAAAAGGATTATTTCAAGAAACAGAGTAAGCAGTCTTTACATGCCAACGTCATCATGAAGAGAAATAGAGCTGCTGCAGATCTCCATAAACAAAATAAAAATCTCCCTGCTGGAACCCACAGACCATTTATGCCAACTCTGGGGTAACTCCTCAGCTGAGAGAACTTGTTCTGAGCTTTACCTGTAAGCAGAAAAGTTAATTTAGGTGGAGCAAAGCATAACCTTGTCTACCTTGCTATCCCTGTGCAGTGCATGGAACAATGGGGTGCTGCAAACATCCCCCTTGTCTGATCTGTTAAAAGCTCTTAAGTGCAGTTTCTTCTGACAGGGCAGTCAGCAGAGGAAGAGACGCTGTGATGTTAATAGTTGAGCTTCTTATTACTCATTGCCATTATGATGGACCTTGCTTACTTCTGCAATCCTGTTTGTAAATGTATATTTTAGCCACGTCAGGCACCATGAAGTGAATTGAGTGGGAGAGTATAAGCCCAAGTTGTTCTATGTAAAGAAGCAAAATCCATTTCTGTAAGAACTGCCCATCTAACACAAGGACATATCCAGTTTCAACATTCAATTATCTTCAGACCCTTAGCTCTGGGAAATCTCTATCTTGGCACACAAAACAGAAACATCACTACCCCATTGTTATTTTCCCTTTCTGCTGCTGACTTGTAGCATACAAGAAGTTGTATTGTCACCCATCCCAAAAGGCCAAAGCAGTCAAAGTAAATATATTGACACTGGATTTGTTCTGTAAAGCCTTTGGCACTCACTGACATTAGCTAGAAACACTGGAAGTCCATTCAATGTGAATTTGGCTTCAGTTGAAGCCGATTGACTTTTATTTTCTGAATAAGATCAGGACAGGCATCCTAATGTTTTACAGTTATTGTGGGCGACAACTCCCACGATCCTTTGCAACAGGTCATGCTAATAGAGACTAGTCAGAATTGACTCCGGTGTACCTGTAGGATGATTCACTTTCACAAAGAGCTGGAAAAACAATTGATGCAGGTAAACAGTATTAATTCTTCTCAATGTGACAACTGGGCCAAAAAATTAATCATGATACAGATCATTGGTCACTACATTTAGAAAAAGATGTTGACACTTTGGAAAAAATGCAAAGAAGAGCAACTACAATGACTGAAGGCCTGGAGACTAAAACATAGGAATAATGGTTGCAGGATTTGAGTTTGGCTAGTCTATAGAAAGGAAGGACTAAGGGTGACATGATAGCAATATTCCAGTATTTGAGAGGTTGCCACAAGGAGGAAGGGGTCAACTTAACTACCAAAGCACCTGTAGGCAGCACAAAAAACAATGGATGGAAACTAATCAAGGAGAGAAACAGCCTGAAACTAAGGAGAAACTTCCTAACAGCAAAGACATTTAACCTATGGGACATACGAAGAACGGTTGCAGGAACTGGGTGTGTCTAGTTTAATGAAAAGAAGGACTAGGGGAGACATGCTAGCAGTTCCAATATCTCAGGGGCTGCCACAAAGAAGAGGGAGTCAAGCTATTCTCCAAAGCACCTGAGGGTAAGACAAGAAGCAATGGGTGGGAACTAACCAAGGAGAGAAGCAACTTAGAACTAAAGAGAAATTTCCTGACAGTTAGGACAATTAATCAGTGGAACAACTTGCCTCCAGAAGTTGTGAATGCTCCAACATTGGAAGTTTTAAAGAAGATGCTGGATAACCATTTGTCTGAAGTGGTGTAGGGTTTCCTGGCTAAGCAGAAGGTTGGACTAGAAGACTTCCAAGGTCCCTTCCAGCTCTATTCTGATCGACTGAGATGAATGGAATGTGAGAAACAGTATTGTAGTCAATCTTTGATTGAGTTTCAGTATAAACGTACAACAATTTGCCACCTTGCTTTAATTCTTTGTTGTCCAAGCCATTGAGGCCCTTAAATCTTTGCCACCAGAGCTGGATTGGAGACAGGCAACAACCTCCAACAAACTTTAAACAAGCTTGGATTGATTGACCCTACATCTTCAGGGACTTTGAGGGACTCCAGCAGTCTTTGAGAACTGCCTCTTGAACAGAGAACTTTAAATGTATCCACCCTTTTCAGGCAAAGTTACATTAACGATCCCAATTTTGCTATTCCTCCTACATCAACAATGACTCCTTTAGAGTCATGCTGTGCCCTCTTCTATCTGCCTTTTTTTAGTTAAAATATTTCTCTCCAAAACCCCGTTGGAATTAAAAGATGGAAAATACAGGAAAGCAAGCACTTCATTATTAAGCGTCATTAGGCTTGTGTTTGTTCTCCATTTAATTCATATATGCAGATTTAAAAACCATTCATGTTAGGTTTGATAAAGGGGTAATTTTAAAAGTGGATTCTCTTCCCTCCCCCAAGAAAATAAAGTGAGCATGCTAAACAAATAGACCCTTTGTTCAGCTTTCTAAAAGCTTTTAAATGCTTTCAGCTTCCCACAAGTGCCAGAAATACACAGCACCACACAGAGCAGCCACCGTTTCCAGCAGATAAAGAAAATGAGAGTGGAGTAGTACTGTAACTGATGCTGAGCTCGGGAAAGGAACTTATAACTTTCATATCATGCCGAGACAACATTTGAATATTTCAAATTTAATATTGGTTTTCTATCTCTCATAATCTTATTTCTTTCTCCATCACGAAATTAATTTTAAAAAGTAAGCTTGGCCAATACTGTTGAGAGTATTCTGCAGCAGTGGTGGGATGCTCCCGGTTCAGTCCGGTTCTTGCAAACTGGTAGTAATGGCGGCAGGGGGCTTGAAAGTCATCATGGATGATCTGCACAGGCCTACTCAGAACTACAATTCCCAGAATCCCTGGGGGGAAGCAGAGTGGGCCAAAGGCCAACTGATTCAATCCATAATAGAAATATCACTAAGGAGTTGTAAAAACCCAAGTTATCCTGCATGTCAACCCTCCTACCTTACATGAGGGTTCTACAATTCAATATAATACTCATTGGAGCTAAGGCATGATATTACTAAAAAGTCCCAAAATAAATACTTTTTAAAAGAAAGATAAATAAATACTCCAAATTACAAGAAATAACACTAAATCACAAGAATAACACTAAACCTTTGCAATGGTCCTGAATCTTTCAGACTGTGTGCAGCAAAGATCATTCCCCACTATCTTTTTTATTTATATTTATTTATAAAACACATTTCTATGGCCATCCAACACCTCAATGACTTTGGATGACTTATAATTTTTTTAAAAAAAAACAGAAAGAAACATCACAATATAGAAAAAATACTATCAACATCCAGAGGGACAATAAAAACCCACTTCCTCATCAAATATATAACCTAAGGTAAAGGTAAAGGTTCTCCCACACACGTGTGCTAGTCATTTCCGGCTCTAGGGGCGGTGCTCATCTCCGTTTCTAAGCCGAAGACGTCTCCATTGTCATGTGGCCGGCATGACTAAATGCCAAAGGCGCACAGAGCACTGTTACCTTCCCATCCTATTTCTCTACTTGCATTTTTTACATGCTTTCAAACTGCTAGGTTGGCAGAAGGTGGGACAAGTAATGGGAGCTCACTCCATTACGCTGTGCTAGGGATTCGAACCACTGAACTGCCGACCCTCTGATTGACAAACTCAGCATCTTAGCCACTGAGCCACTGCATCCCTTATATAACCTAAAGGAGTCTGCTAAGCACCATATCCCAAGGACTGAGTTAGAATCATCTTAACAGCATACAGGTTAGTAGTAAAGGAAGTATCTGGGGATTTGTTGTTCCAAATGGCAGGCACCATGACAGAGAAGACACCGATACTGGGTGATAATGTTTAATCGAGAGGACCTGAAGCATGCCAGTGCTGATTGTACAAAAGAGACAGAAAAAATGGAACCATGTCTCCAAAGCACCAGAGGGCAGGATATGAAGTAATGAGTGGAAGTATGTTAAAGATAGATCCAACCTATTTTTCCAATTGGAAAAATAATAATATACCAATGGAAGATAATTTGATTAAAAAAAAAATTGGAATGTGCAGAAATGGACAAATTAACAAAGGAAATGCAAGAAAAAAAGAGGAAGCAGAATATTATATAGTGTTGGAGAAGCGGTATAAATGGTTAGAGGAGAGAGAAAAAAGACAAGGAAAGAACAATTGAAGATGCTATAGGAGTAGAAATGCAACAGTAACTAAAAGGGAACAAAAAAGAGATAGATTGTAGAAATGAAATTGCGTACACCGCTATGTATATGTAAATAAATTAATATTAGAATTATATGTATAAAGAATAAATTGAAATAAGGGAGGAAAAATAGAGAAGTAAGAAATGTCTACCGATGCGAAATTGTTGAAAAGAAAAAATTGTCAAAGTTTTTGCTTTGTTTTTAAAAACTGTTTAATAATTTTTTTAAAAAAACCCAGATAGATCCAACCTAGAAGTAAGGAGAAATTTTCCGATAGAACAATTAATCAGTAGAATAGCTTGCCTCCCAGGGTTTTGAGTGCCCCATCACTGAAGGTTTTGAAAAATAAGACTGGACAACCATTTGACCGGAATGGTACAAGGCTCCTACTTTGATTGGATTAGAAGACCTATGAGTTCCTTCCAATCCTATGATTCTACGCTCTATGAGAGTAATATTTGCAAGAAAATTAGCTGGTCAAAAGGTCAAACTTGGGTAAAATAGGGTAAAATAGAGTTTGTCGATTATGTCCACTCCTGCTCCCAGATCTTGCAATAGGTAAACTTGAATCCCACCTACATGTAACTGGTAGCTGTGGGCTACAGTGTTCTTCCCAAAACTCTGCATTGTAACCCCTAAAAACCTCTTCCAAATGTTGCCATATCATTCCTTTTAGATAGAAGGGGATCAATCATTATTAAAGGTGGGTCATCCGTTTCACTTTAATTTTAACTATATTTATACTCACATTAAATTAAGATTCATTTTTGGATTGCCTCTGCTGCTACTTTGTCCCATCACTCTCATATATCTTTTTTTGCAGCCCCCGCCATGATTTTCAGTGGGCCAATGCAATCTTGATTATGCACTCCTGTTCAAGGTAACTTAATCTACTCGTGTTTCATGATTTGCTGAAGAAGTCAAAATGATCTACTCCACAGATCATGTTAAGTCACAAAAGCTTGCTTTATAAACCACAGTGGCTGGGCTCCTAAC
This sequence comes from Grayia smithii, assembly GCA_032468115.1. Taxonomy (NCBI): domain Eukaryota; kingdom Metazoa; phylum Chordata; class Lepidosauria; order Squamata; family Grayiidae; genus Grayia; species Grayia smithii. The sequence continues at coordinate 61,500 of JANHFM010010985.1, read as the reverse complement.
CCAAGCCCAAAACAAATAAACCACACCACTGTGTATATGGAAACCTTGCCTTTCTGTGTCTGAGAAAAGAAGGACAGACTGCTTAAACCATAGGTGAAATCCAATTTTTTTACTACCAGTTCTGTTGGCGTGGCTTGGTGGGCTTGGTGTCACTTGGTGGGCGTGGCTTGGTAGTGTGGCAGGAGAAGGATACTTCAAAATCTCCATTCCCATCCCACTCCAGGGGAAGGATACTGCAAAATCTCCATTCCCATCCCACTCCAGGGGAAGGATATTGCAAAATCTCCATTCCCACTCCGCTCTGGGGCCAGCCAGAGGTGGTATTTGCCGGTTCTCCGAACTACTCAAATTTTCCGCTACCGGTTCTCCAGAACCTGTTAAAACCTGCTGGATTTCACCCATGGTTCAAACTCATAACCCATGTGAGTTCTTACATGCCAAGAGGGGGGGGGGATGGAAAGACAGGGACTGGATATTTTCAGTAATACCTTTATCATCTGCTGTCTTGTTTAAAAAAAATTAAATGGAGGATAATAAGATATAAGGGTTGGACATCATGTCATCTTACCAGTGAGGGGATTCAGCCGGTTCGGGCCGGTTCGGACAAACTGGTAGTTAAATTGCTGGTTGGCCCCTCTCCTCCCCTCCCCTCCCTGCCCCTTCCAGGAATCCCCACGTACCCCATTTTGGCTCCCAGGTAAGTGCAGGGAGGCTTCCTAGGCCCAAAATGGGGTGCAGAATGATGGTGGCTGGCATACACCCCTGCGGTCCATTTTCACTCCCAGGAGGCTGCAGGGTGGTCTACTAGACCCAAAACAGGGTGCGGGGAGGCAGCGTGTCCCCCCCATGGCCTGTTTTTGCTCCCAGGGGGGTGCAGGAGACTGAGTGCTGCCTGTCAAACCCCCTGGCCACACCCACCATGGCCACGCCCACCCAGCCATCATTAGGGCAGAGAACTGGTTGTTAAATTATTTAAATTCCACCACTGCATCTTATCCCCTGCCAATTCAAGAACCTCTTACTATAACATTCCCAAGAGATGACTAATCTACTGTTTAAGTGTCTTAAACAAAGAAGAGTCCGCCATTCCTCAGGAATTTGAGCACTTCTTGTCAAGAAAATTTTTTGATGTCCAACCAAAATCACAGTTTAAGGCCATGATTTCCTTCCTTCTCATACCATTATGCCCCATCTTTTCCATTTCAGCCATTTTTATACTTGAAGACAGCTGCAATGCTAAATATCATCCCAACTCTTCCTTCTATGCTCGTCTTTCCAGGACCAATTTTGGTTCCTGTCCTCTAAATATACTTTTGTATGTCAGTGTCCTTCCCAAAAAGAAGTATTCAAAACTGAACCCAATAATCTAGATATGACTGACCAACCACATCAGACAGGTGTCAGCCCTGAAGCCATTTTGGTAGCCCCTTTAGGGTTGCCACAGCGCGGCCAGGTGGAGCTGCGGGAATGTAAGAGGGGAGGTAGAGATAGCTTGGGGGATATGTAGTCAAAATAACATTCTTTCTCATGGGAGCCAAGGACACTCTACCAGGTGCTGGAAGGGCGTGGACCAAAGCCAGATGGAGTTGGGACTACGATCTGATTGGACCATGTGATGGACATATGACCTGGAGGGCAAGAATTTTGGGCTTTGATTTGGATGGGGAAAAACATGGATCCTTCAGAGTCAGGTTTTCACCAGCTGTGCCAATATGATATCCCAAATAAAGTTATACTTTGAGGAAATTCTAGGCCTCAGAGTTTTGATTGCTTTGGGGTAATTACTTGGAACCCTGACAACAGGAATGATTGTTGGCAACCTCTATACATGTGTGTACACAACCGTCTATACAAAGAAATATGCTACTTATAAATGCCAGTAAAGTGTCTAATGCATAGTAACTTAGTGTACTTTGCACATGGAAATGCAGGGAATTTTGCCATTGGTCCTACTAGTCCTTTAGATCATTCTCAGCTTTGGAGATGCTTAGAATTTCCGGAGGTTGCGCAGATTGTAAACAGAATGTTAATACAACAGAAACAGATTCTCTTGTTCCTGAGGGATTTCCCAGAGAATAATTACCTCAGGCCATAAAAAAGTGCTCTGTAGTTCAGAAGCACTGGCTCAGTCAATCGCCAGATGTTGTGAACTTAAGTGATACAGAATACGAGCTCAGAGTTAGACAGGAATGTCTGCTTCAGGCAACATTTCAACAGTGTGCAAACCATTTTTGAAGTTTTTGAATGTTTCAAGCTCAAAATGACCTGGTCTAAATTCAGAAGAAGACTGCTGGCCTTACCAGAATTACACTAGTGGTGTTCTAGCCATTCCAGAAGCATCTGAGTACAATATGTTCTAGTTTCAATCTCAAAAAGTTGTTTCAAGCTCAGACAACTATTGTTGTTGTTGTTGTTATTTACTATTATTATTGCTGAAGAGAGTTCCAGAATGACTAGAGTGCTCTCATAACATTTCCCTCGTGATTGGAACACGAACTCAGCATTTTGAAACTTTTGCGCACCTTTACAAACTCTCTCATGAATAATAGGCTACACATGAGAAATGACCACTTCATGAACAGGGACTTGCTATAGGCCAGGGGTCTCCAAACTTGGCAACTTTAAGACTTGTGGACTTCAACTCCCAGAATTCTCCAGCTAGCATGGGGAATTCTGAGAGTTGAAATCCACAAATCTTAAAGTTACTTTGCTTCCCCCAAAATAAGATCCTGTGTTATATTTTTTTGAATCCTGAAATAAGCACTTGGCCTTATTGCCATGTGCTCAAAAGCCCGATTGGGCTTATTATCAGGGGAGGTCTTATTTTGGAGGAAACAGGGTACCAAGTTTTGAGACCCCTACTCTAGGCACAGAATATTAGATATATCCTTTGGTTTCAAGGCTGCTAACTGATGGAATAGCACTGATTCTTTCTATTTCTTTTACCTTGCAAACTGCTTGCTAATTTGCTGGTTTCACTGTTCTTGATTCCTCTTTACCATATTTGGGTTCTGACTTTGTTCTGGTAAGCCAATGCAGGTTCACTTCATGACTCAGAAATATGGTAGGCAAAAAAAACAAAACCCACCAAATTTCCCCTAAGTTGAGCCCTTTACTCTTTTCTATTAATTAATTTAGAAGAAAGTGAAGGGAGAGAAAGAAAGTTAAATTCTATTGCTTTGTGTTGTTATTGCTGCTATCTCTGTAGCCTTTAATCTCACCAACTATAAAGGCCCCTCTTGATTTTTCTTACTGGGTTCATTGGACAGATGAATTTTTAGAACTAATTCGATGTACAGTAACATATTTTCTGAGATGACCTCTCCTTCCTTATCTGTGTCACTTTAGACAAGTTAATGTCTTCCAAATGCTTTGATGTATACCCTCCATCGGTCCACCATACTGACTCCCATTACCATGGAAACTGGAATTTAAAGTGCTTTCTTTACTTTATATGCTATGGAACCAACAAAGACACTCCACCCTTTTGAAACCTGGTTCTGCTGTCATTGTAGGTTCTTACAATGAGTAGCGAATTGGACTAGTTGACCTTCAAGAATCCTTTCAAGAATTCTTCTTTGCATTCTTGATTTCTATGATTCTATAAACTTTTGATGACATTTTCTTCTCCTGAAGATCACAGGACATTGAAACTCGGACATCATTAAGGTGATCAACTTTTTTACAATGAGAAGGAGGACACAAACAAACTGAAGAAAAAAAATTGTAAATAAAAGAAACTGAAACAATAACATAAGCGAATAAACTTGTAAATAAAATTATACCTGTTTGGAAATTATTAAATAATGAATTAATAAAAAGTGAATTATTGTACTAACCTGTGTATGATTGAATATTCACTGAGAAAGAAGTGAATCTAATGCGCATGTGTGCCATGTCGTGTTTCGGTAAGAAGTAAACAAAGCTACTTGCGCGCAGTGCACTCTCTCAAAACAATTCTCCTGTGCGGAGCGCATGCGTCTCATAATTGCATCTTGCTGCACTGTACTGAGCCTTGACAAATCCTCATGTCAAATACAAATACATCACATTACATCACATGCAACGGATTGGATTGGCATTGATCGAATACGGAGATTTACAGATTAGTCTTCAAATATTGAAAAGGAGGACATGTAGGAGGACACTTTTTGAGAAAGGAGAGAACTTACCAAAGAAGGACTGTCCTCCCTAAAGGAGGATGATTGGTCACCTTACCTTAACTGTATTGTGGTTAAGTAGGGGTTTTTTTCCTCATCCAACATTGCCCAAAACCAAGTTTAAGGAGAATGGAACATGTGTGTTGTTTTGCTGGCCATTAAGGAAACAAGATTTCCCCCCACTTCTTTTCTATTGTGTCTGATTCTGGGAGACTGCTTGAACAAGTCCCTGCATTTTTCATAGCAAGGTTTTTCGGAAGTAGCTTAACATTGACTCTTTCCTTGGACTGAGAGAAAGTGACTAGGTCAAGGTCACCCAGCTGGCTTCTTGCCTAAGGCAGGACTAAATCACACAGTCTCATGCCAAAGATGCTTTTTCATGAGTCAACTGGACTTCCTTTGTTTTTTTCTTTGAAAACGGTTTGCTTCTCATCCAAGAATTTCTGAAGAAGCTTTTTTGTTGAGATGCAAAACGTTTTCAAGGAAAAACAAAGAAAGGCCAGTTGCCTCTTAAAAATGCATCTATGGGACAATCATGACCAGGATCATTGAGAATCGGTGAGTGCACTTAGCTAGTGCACTGCTAAGTGTTTCCACTTAGTTCTTGCTTCCTGCAATTAGTGCAAGTTCGAATCTCATCAGGCTCAAGGTTGACTCAGCCTTCCATCCTTTCGAGGTAGGTAA
>JANHFM010010985.1:6452-24415 GCA_032468115.1 Grayia smithii | reverse complement strand
GGAATAACCTCCATCCCGGGCTCGCCAGAGATCATTCACCAGGGCGACCAATGCTGTTTCTGTGCTGTGCCCGCCCCGAAACCTGATTGGCACGGGTCAAGATAGTCCGCTTCCTCCAGGAATAGTGGAAGTTGCTGTGCCAGTTTCTGAGAATATCTCAAAAAAGCAAAGAAATATTTTCTACTTAAACCTCCTTTGCAAGGAAGGAAATTAATTGGATTTATTTTGTCAATAAATATGGATATTCCTTGAGTAACTAATAACACAGATGAGTCCCTCTGTCTACCAAAAGTTGAACCCATCTTGAGGTAATCTGTATCTTTATTTAACTCATCAAGGAGTTTAGCCCTGAGATTGCCATGGGACATTTTATATAGCTTGGCCTCCACAGGAGCGTGGCATAAACCACAACCATATAATTGTCTGGTTGTGGATGGATTCTGTGTGAAGCTAAAATGTAAATTAGGGTTGGGTATGATTCTATGACATGAGGTCTTGGGGGATTCTGATCACAGCACTGAACAGAGTAAGCCAAATTATTAGAAGTGAATTATGGGGGAGCAGACATGGGAGGGTGGGAAGAGAATGTTTGTAAGCTATCAATGTACCTAGATAGAAGCTCTAGGGCAGAACAAAGGCAGGACTTCAGTGGCCTTTCAAATGTTGCTGAATTGCATCTCCTCAAAGAGTAATAAGTGAGGATCACAAGTACAATTTTAAATCTGTTAGACTAATCCACCTCTTTTCTCTGGCATTCTTGCAACAATTTGTATTTAACTCTTGCTTTTGTTTTTGTTTTTGGCCAATCACACAAATTGAGAAATAGTTTTTTGCACCATTTATTTAAATGGTACATCAGTAGTCAATATTGGTATTGTCTGAAATAAAAATATGGTATGGGTGAAAGATTGGGTGTCTAGAGTTGGAAGGACCAGATTTGAATGGCATGACTACTTATGATATGACAAAGTTAAGATTAATATAGTTTTTCAAAATTATTTTTTAGGCATGAAATAATGAGCGTTTGGAATTGATGTAATAGCAGTAGCAATAGCACTTAGACTTATATACCACTTCACAGTGCTTTACTGTCCTGTCTAAGTGGTTTATAGAGTCAGCATATTGTCCCCAACAGTCTGGGTCCTCATTTTGTTGACCTCGGAAAGATGGAAGGCTGAGCCAACCTTGAGCCAGTTAGGATCAAACTCTGGACAGTGGGCAGAGTTAGCAAAGTAAGAATAACTTCTAAAATTCCTGTCACCCCAAAACCTTTTTTTAAGAAGTAAAATGATAACTACATAAAGCTGGCTGACTTATGCAGATTTATTGGCTTTCATTGAAGGAGACCCTAAAGTAAAAACTAAAGAATTTGAAAGGGAAGGTCATTGTTTGTCAATGATTTGCCTATGCTCAGTTAATAGAAAGATTTAAACTGGACAAGAAGAATGCTGTTTTATGGATGAGAAAAGTGAAATGGATTTATGCACTAGTGATGAACATGTTATTGCTAAGATGTATAAATTAGTGTTGCAAATGAATATGGTAGATGAATATATTAAACATTGGATGATTAAATGCAGGAAAAAATTAGACACAACAGTTTGATCAATGGAAAAATATATGGAGTAAAGGATTGAAATTTATACTGATTTATAATTTGAAAGAAAACTTTTTTAAAAATGATGTACTGCTGGTGTTTAACACAAGATAAATTGTCAAAGATATACAGTATAAGGTATGTTGTCAAATGTACGTTGGAAATGTAAGCAATTTGAAGGTACCTTTTATCATCTTTGATGGACATATAAGAAAGCTAAGAAATCCTCTGATCAGATATGTATTTTACTTCAGAGAATTGTCAAACTGAAATCAGAGGTTTTTCTTCTAGGTTTGAGGGATGGATAAATTGAAAAAAAAATGTAACTTGGTTCTTAAAAATGATATCAACAGGAAAGTTTCTTTATGTGCAGAGATGGAAGAGCTCACAAATACCAACAATAGAAGAATGGATGGTGAAGTTAATGGAGATGGTGAAGTGACTTCTGATTAAAGGAAATATTTTGTCTAGCTTGGTTTGTACCTAAAAATTTGTACCTGGAATTTTTGCTTGAAACTGAAAGAAATGACATTTTAACACGGGGATTTGATGACAAACACTGTTTATGACTACAGAAGTACTGTGCATTATGATTTATTTTAGGTTAAAAGGAATTTATTTCATGTTTGTTTCTGTATGAAACGAAGTTGGAAATTCTTCTTTTTCTATAATTTTTCCCCTCTTTTGTCTGCACCCTCTGATTTCACTTTTTCCCTGTTGCCCTCCCCATTCTCTCTAAAAAAATTCTGTTATATTTTATATTATTTTGAAATTCAATATATTTTTGTGAAAAAAAAATTCAAACCAGTCTCAATTATGTCAGGTCATATTTGTTCCTCTTCCATTGCATCTTTTAAACACAGTTTACCAATAGAGGCAAACACTCTTAAAACTAACTTCTGGGTCCAAGATTAAAAAAATGTCCTACAATATGCTCTACAACTGGTTGCTCCCAGTTTGGCCCGGTTCGCGTGATCCGATAGCAGTGATGTTATGATGTCACCATACCGGTTCTCTGTGGCCGGGAGCTGGGCCCACCCGTGTGCCCGTACTTACGGTTTTCCAGAAAAAAACTCAAAACAAGCTTTGAGGTTTTTTCTAGAAAAAAAAGTGCGTATGCGCAGAGCGCGTGTTTGGCGCACGCGCCGATCACGCACAAAGCGCGTGCAGGAAGAGAACCGGTAGTAAAGGTAAGTAGAACCCACCCCTGCATATAGGGAAGTTTGAATGTTCTTCTTCTTTAATTGTAATTTTCAATTACTTCTAGTTCTCTCTAGTGTCCAATTTTTTTTAAAAAAAAGTGTTTTGTTTTTTCTCTTCATAACAAACATTACATCATTGATCAATCAGTGCGTCATCTGGGTACAATTTTTTTGTGTCATCATATTTAACGCTTACCACCAATTTTTGTGTCCAATTTTTAAAATCTATTTTTTTTAAGGATTCAATGCAAAAACATTTCCCCTTAGGGAATATTCTTATAGTTAATTCTAAAAATCTTATTTCTAACTTATCTGGACCATTTGTAGCTGTTCGATCTCAAAGTTTTAATCACAGTTTTGCTGCTTATTCCAGAAAAATGAAGTCTTTAAACTTGTATATAAACTTCTGTATAAAACTTATTTTACTAAACTTGTATATATAAACTTCTTTTATACCAGTGCGATAAAATTTGGAGATTCAAAAGTTAATAAATTGTTAATAAACAATTTCTGAAAGTGGTTGGAAAGGGAACATGCAAACCTAGTATCCATTCAAAGGCACCAACCACCGTTTGAATAGGATTATTCCCTTTTCTCCCAGAGTTTTAAACCTGCAACTGTATGGAGCATTTGTGGGTGATCTCAAGTCATATTCTTGTCTGGAGAAGAATTACAAAGGGTTGGCCTTCTCTTATCATTTTGCTGCAGTCATTGTCTCTGTGTTCTCTTAGAGAAGTTTTCGATTCACCATTTCTTTCCCAGAAGTCCCAATATTTCTGATAATTCCTAATGGGCATTTTACTGAGCCAGAACTGAAAAGATTTGTGGATTGTGGATTGATAATAGTAGGTTATGAGAAGAAAAGTTTTTTTATTTGTAATTATAAAAAAGCATGAAAAATTACTTATCTAAGGAGTCCAGATAACCTCTTTGTCATTTTAAACTGTTTTATATGTTTAGTTAATGGGTTTTTTTACATATATTCTTGGTTTGTTGTAGATACGCCTTAGTATGTCTTTTTCCTTTTTTGTATTTATTTATGTTGTAAATATTAATAAAGATTTTTTTTAAAAAAAGTTACAATATTAGCTTATGCTCAGTGTGATGAAGAGAAAAAGCCACACGTTTATTGTCCTTGTTTCTCTTTTCCTCTTCTACATTTACCTGTTTTTCTTTTCTCTGTACCTTCCAAACTTTTATTTCGCTTATCTTTTTCTCCTAGTTTACTTTGCTTTAATTTTTTGCTACGTTTAATGTATAACTTTTTTTTTTTAAAAAAGGAATATTCCAGCAGAAAGCTTAATGTCATTTCCAGTTCAGCTATGTAAAAGATACCAGATGAATCTGACAATCTTCATGTCATGTTGTATAAAAGGTCATTTTAGTTGCACTTAGGGAAAAATAGAAGGTGATTTTCATGCATTATTCTGAGTCAAGACAGGGGTTAGAACCTGCATTTGCATTTTGGTGTCCGTATAACCTTGCTTGCAAAACAACACATGGAAGTTTCTTGGGATGCTGTGACCAAAGCAAATGTCCATGTTTAATCAACACAATATTTGCATAAAATGCAGACACAATTCAATTCCAAATGCTGACTTGTTTACAAAAAAGGTGCATAACTTAGTTTTAAGGGCTTCAAGAGCATTTAAAACACTCTTACAAGATCATTAAACTTTTCTTCCCTGACTTATAACATTAAAACTCAGGGTCACTCAGTGAAATTGGTTGGCAGTTAACTGAGGGCCAAAAAAAGAGAAGTGTTTACATTATACATCATTAACACATTGCTCTAGAAAGTGTTGATGGCTTTCACTGGATTATTTAAAAAAGGAAATATAGACAGCATCAGGAAGGGTATTTTTTCTTAGCAATTATTACTCTAAACAATGTACTCCCATGTTATTTTCTTGCACTCTTTGCTCCTAGAAGTTACACTTGGAAGTGATCACCCCAGTAAAACCCCACAAAGAAGAGGGGGTCAACTTATTTTTGAAAGCACCAGAAGGCAAGACAAGAAATGATTGGTGGAAACTAATCAAAGAGAGAAACAACCTGGAATTAAGGAAAAACTTCCTAACAATGAGAACAATTAACCAGTGGAACAGCTTGCTTTCAGAAGTTGTGGGAGCTTCATCACTGGAGGCTTTCAAGAAGAGACTGGGCTGCCATTTGGCAGAATTGGTGTAAGGTCTTCTGCTTGGGCGGGGGGTTGAACTAGATGACCTACAAGGCCCCTTCCAACTCTGTTAATCTGTAACCTGTAAAATATACAGTATAAAAGCACCTTTAGGACAACCATGACCTGGATGAATGAGAACCTCCATAGATGACACTAGTTTCCAGAAATAAAATGTTATTTTGCTTGAACAGGTATCAAGCAAAGATCAGTATTTGGGGAAATGCAACTGCTCTGGAAGGGAAAACAACAGTGGTAGCTCATGCAGTTGTCCAGCGGTTGTTTGACCTTGGGAATGAAGTCCAGCTCCCAACAGCCTAATTCTCCATCCTTCCAAAATGGCTGTTCAGTGCTACCCAAATGCCCATTTAAGGAGCAGCCAATAACAAGGGCAGTAGGACAAATAAACCATCAGATATTCTTGGCTAACATGGAGTGCTGATTCTTAAAGGACTAATATACTTAGTGCAGGATTTCTTTCTAACTGTTTCAGAGAATATTTTACAGCTACAGAATGCTAGGTGTATGCCAAGATTTTCCATTGCAATTTGTAGAGCTTTGGAAATTGCTTTCCCTGGCTCAGGTTGAGCGAGACACGCTCCAGGTATAATATCCCCCTCCTGTAGCTTAGTAAGTGGAAAAAAGAAATATAAATGTATAGACAATAACTTCTTTGTTTTCCTATAGCATGTTTCAAGAAAATCAAACCATTAAAAGGATATGAGGTACAGTATGTCAAGTTTCATAAAATGTAGTGCAGGGATTTTCAAATTACAGTCCTTTGAAAAAGCTGTTTTTATAACATGGCTGTAACTTTTGGCTTTTCATCACCCATCATATCGCACCCTACTTCCCCTGAAAAAGTCCTTGACCAAGAAACCACACTCCAAAAACAGAAACGGGCAGCTATCTGACAATAGTTGCACACCCTCAGTGTAATATATTGGAGGCCAGAGCAGACAGGTGTGAAGTAAACAGAGAAAAGCCAGAACCAAAAGTGGTATGGAGTTTTACCATATCCTTTTGCTTTTCCTCAAATCTCTCTTTTCCCCCCACTCTTTCTCTGGCACTTTTTTTTTTCACTTAAGGAACAAGATAAAGAGAAGGAACAGATAACACTAAAAGAATACATTACCCTGAAGTGAATTCTTGGTGTAGTTTTTTCTTCTTCTTCAAATTAGGCTGATGACCACATGGAATTAGAGCCAAGGTCTTAGTGTAGATTGCACACTACAATTATAAAAAAATTCCCTCTTAATGCTTTCCAAGGTCATAATTTACCTATAAAACATTTGAGTTCCTTCTCATGTTCCTGACTTCTGGAAACGGCCAATTGTCTGGCATAGGCAGAACCAATTTCAGAAATTTAATACCAGTTTTGACACCCCTATCTTCCCAAAAAACATTGCTGTAAGTGGATTTTGGTAAAATAAGATGTTGAAATTGTATATTCTAGAACCATAGAATGACTGAATATCCATAGTTCTTAAAATTAACGTTATAGATATCTTTAGAAGAAATATCTTTAGATCTTTTTTTAAAAAAAAATTAATAATGTCTTGATGTTATTTTTTGTTGTGATACTTTTGTTGTGAGCCGCTCGGAGTCCTTCAGGAGTTGGGCGGCATAAAAATGCAGTTAAATAAATAAATAATAAATAAACATATTAGATATAAAATCCACTATGCAATAGCGTTCCATTTAGATGAATTATTCTATTGATCAGATTTACAGTACCTGTTTGATAACACGATGATGATGATGATGATGATGATATCCATTCAGTCCTGTCCAACTCTTGACTATTCTATGGGCTAGGTCTTCCAATATTGGGTTATGTCTTTGAGTGTTGGTTAATATACAACTTTGTTAATTTATGTATCAACCTACTAACCTTTCCTCTCCCAAAAAGCAACAGAGGCAAGCAACTCTAGTTATCCCCCCCTTCCCTGCAATCACACAAAGAGAAGAGAGATTATAGAGGAAGGGATTTCAAGAAAGTAAGCAGTTTGCTTTTCTGTATATTGAAAGCAATGTAGTTGCATAGGCAACAAAAAAGGGAGAGAGATTGCAAAGGAGAGATTTCCTACAGAAATTGCTTGCTTCCTCTCTCCCCACCACCACCACAAAGAGAGATTGGAGAAGAAGGGATTTCAAAAGGATAAGCTGTTTGTGTAGCATTGCTTTCAGTGTTTACAAGGCAATAAGCAAGTACTTGGGCAGAGAAGTGAATACAGAATAATAGAATTGGAAGGGACCTTGGAGTTCTTAGTTAAAAGACAATCAAAAGCAGAAGCTGTTAAAATTATTAATCTTGTCTCTTTCCCACTGGTAAACACAGTCACCATCAGGTGATTTCCCGCAGAGCTGCAACTTTGTTCAGAGATGGAGTTGTTCTCAATTAGGGTCGTTAAGTGAGAACTTCCTGTAAAAGGAAACAAAAATGATTCAAAATATTCTATTAACTGAAGCATATTAGGAAAGTACTGTTAAATAGCCTTACTCAGGAGGAAAACAATATCACTGAGCTAATCGTGCTGGCTAACTATACTTGGAAAAGTTTCTTTCAAGACAGGATTGAATATAACAGACTGTATTTCAGGATTGGCATACACAGTAATGACTGAAATTTGCATCTTTTCATTGCTATGGATAATTTCTACCATCAGTTTGCCTGACCTCTTTCACACAAGTAACATAATAATAACAAAAACCCATAATAAAACAATTGTTTCGTTTAAAAACTATTTCCCAATAAACTTTGTTTTGTATATTTTATATTTTATTAGTATTATTAGTATTCTATATTATATTCAAGAATAGAAAAACAGAAAGATGTAATCAAACAAAAGATAGTGATATGCACGCATTATAAATTTAGATTATAACATTTAAAAGTAAAATTAGTTCTGCATTTTAAATATCTAGTATCAGTTTGAAGCATCAGACCATTATTAAAATAAAGTCAATATCTAGTGATTAAGTATAACCAATGTAATATGAATTATGAATCAAAATAGAAAATACAGTGTAGCTTAATCTAAGAATTTTAGCATAATCTAAGAATTCTATTTTATTGACAAATCAAAGAAAAATATATATTAAAGCTTTATGTTTAAAAGGCTCAAACTGTTGTGGTCCGCCAGCAGCCTGCGGAATTGGCAGCAGAGTAGGTCAGTGAGGAGGCTGGGGAGGAACATGGGCCAGTCCTGGAGTCTGGGGAAGGCTTGGATGAGGGCTCTGCATTGGAGGCAGAGATGGGTCCAGGGCCATCTGGGAGTTATGTGCTGCCTCCAGAGCCTCCAGAATCGGATATCAGTGAGGCAGAGGACAGGGGGAGCCTGTTCCCAGTGTGCGCATGCGCAGAGCTGCCAAAAGGCAAGAACAGTTAAAAGGGACGACTCAGGAGTAGGGCTTGGAGATGATTGGCCCCTCCCATAAGACACAAAGGAGGAGCAAAGGCACGTGAGCCTTTGCAGGAAGCAATTTTGTTTGTTCTGGTTGGTTTAAATTCTGAAGCTTCATTTTGACTCTGTGCTCCGTGTGGCCTTGCAAAGCTAATTGCCAATTAGGTCTTTGGTAGCGTGTCAAGGGAGGTAAAATTGGGTGTTTATCAGCCTTATTCTGAAGAACTGTGGCAGATTTGTGTCGGACTCTTTACAAACTATTTGTGACTCATTACGGGCTGTGAATGAACAGAATTCATAGCCGTTGAAGTAAAAATAGGTTTTTTGGGGACTAATTGTGTGCTTTTTACTCTCAGGAAGCCTAGGTCAGAACACAAACACTTCCTGTCCCAGGAAGCCTAGGTCAGAACACATTCGAGTAGTACTAATCCATTCATCGCATTACGAGAAGATTCAGTCTACGTCAAAAAAGACTGTCAAAAGATTTTATGTTTGTTTTATTTGTAATTCAGTAGTCTATTTAAGTTATCTGTCTGTGGATTGTACATTTAGTTTCATGGAAGTAAATACTTAGGATTGAAATAAGAAGTTATAGGTCTGGATGAATGCTTTCTCTATACATATCCCATTCTTTTAATATGTTTGTAACATAATGATATCTTTTGGTCGTACATTAGTGTTTGCATCAAACCAAAGGTATTTATTCAAAACTTATGGTGGCCCTGCTCCTTCCATCAAACCAGCCCAGGTGTAAAGTGATGCAATCAAGTTTAGAATCCAAGTTAAACAATGATCTTGATAATATCATTTGACATGTGGCATTCCTCATTCTTTCAAGTCTTGTAAAATCTTAAAATTAATGAAAATGGTAATAATATACACCTTCAAATGCTAATAGCCCAACAGATGACTTTTGCAAGTAACTCTCAAAATCTAGACTTGATTTGTATTTGGACTGAAGGCTTGTAGGCCTGATTGGGAAGACAAAAGAAAAAGTTAAAGGAAAGCAATGGCAGTCTGTTATTGCTAGAAACAGACCATGGACAAACCCCTGAATTATTCACTAGGGGTAAATAATAGATTGAAAGAGATACTTGGCTCAAATATGTGTACTTTGTTTTTTAAAAAGTGTTCTTTTTCAGAGATAAAGATAGAGATAGTGGTAGAAGTAGAGACAGAGACAGAGAGATGATAGAGATAGATAAAGAATCAGAGATGATACAGATAAAAGTAGAGAGAGATGATAGAGATATGGTAAAGATGATAGAGAAAGAGAGGGGGGATAGAGAGAGATGACAGATTATAGAGCTGGATAAAGAGATAGAGGATAGAGATAGAGATAAAACTAGAGATAGATGATAGAGCATGATAAAGATAATAGAGATAGAGGGAGAGGGAGAGAGATATATAGATAACAGAGATGATAGAGTTAGATAATGTTTTGAGTAGGGAAAAATGGATAGTATTAGACTCCATTCAGTACTGTTCTCTATATTGCAGTAGAATTCCTTCTGACAATTTTTGTAAACCCTCCCTATATCAAAAGATATGGCAACTTTATTTTATAATCCTAGATCCATATGTGTTCATCTGCAAATCAATTTTCTCCCAGTTTTGCATAGATCTCTTTTTAATCTGTACAAAGCTTTGCATTTTATTCTACATTTAAATACTATTTATAAATGCACAGTATATGCTTCTCAAATACATGTTTGTAAACCTGTATTCTCTTAAAACACATATTGGAGAATGTACTTTTAGTGTTTATGTGACACCTAGTTGGAAGCATTGGTGAAATGTGACAGTTGTCAGTTGACTAAATCTTAACCTGAGCATTTGTTTATGCAGCATTTATAAAATGTGTTCGTTCATGCAAAAAGCCATTTATGCAAATTGCTTCTGCTCCACCATCCTCTGTTCCAGCTTTTTTGCAGCAATGGGTTTGGTGGCTAACAGAAGAGGCCATCAGGCCTTCCAGTTAGCGTGATGCAGTACATCTAGAGCTCATCATTTACACTTCCTACACTGCATTGATGTAGCATAGCTTCAGGGGAAATTAAGTGCCTTGGGCAAGATGGGCAAAATCTGGTATTCTGAACTACTGCAGACTCTTTCAGTGCTGTCCTGGCTTTCCACACTACTATAAGTAGATGTTCAGCAAAATTTAAATGTCTGTGTCCTAAAGGAAGGGCAAGGAATATTTTCTGAACATGTCATGGGCCAGAATGCAGACGTCAAGAATGAGGCTCCAGCAGAATCTGTGGGATGTCAGCCTCAGGAGAAACAAAGCCAAGAACCACCTGATTCTGATCAAACACAGATACCTACTGAACATTTTGAGAAGCAGATAAGGATGACATTAGGCTTCCTAGCCCCTGCATCCAATAAGTAGAATGAAGGACACTTTATGAAGCAAGAGATACTTTGCTTAAATACCTTGATTAAAGGCACCTGTCTTTAAAGGAATTAAGTGCCAAATTCTGGCTTTTGTATGATGTTTGTGTAAATTCTGTTTTGGAATTTACACAAACCTTTGGATTGCTGACAACCTTGACCTGGATCTTGGACTTCTGGACTAGATTTTGAGTGTTTGTCTATGTGCTCCTCTTAAAAGTGAAATCATTCAGACAAGCTTCTTTCAGAGGCTATATTGGTTTGCATTCCTTGTCTGATGCCATCTCTTAATCTTGAATAAACTGTCATTTCCATAGCAACTGTGTGTGACAGTATACAGTTGAAACCAGAAACAGGAGAGACCAAAGGTTGGACTGTCCTGTATAAGACCCTGTTCTTGGGGATTCCATGGATTCTCTTTCTTTCTAGACCCAACCTTTTCCCAGCCCTCTTGTCTCTTTAATCAGGAATATTATCTGTGTTCAGAATGGAAATTCTCAGTATCTCTGTTTAAATCTATCATCAGTCTGCCTGCCTGCCTGCCTGCCTGCCTGCCTGCCTGCCTGCCTGCCTGCCTGCCTGCCTGCCTGCCTGCCTATCTATCTATCTATCTATCTATCTATCTATCTATCTATCTATTTCTAATTTGCTATGATTTCATCCCTCTATCCCTTCAAACGATGTCTAAAATGTGTTTGTCAACAATCTGTAGGAATGGAAACAACATAGGCCAAATCACAAATGAGTATGAATTTGCATCTGCTATGCAAATGAAACTTACGACAGTGAAACTAAATCAATATTAAAAGCATTGCCATTAGTGTCCATTAATTACTGAACATAATAACCATCAGTTTGTTATTTGCTATTCATTCTTTCCATGGCTTCCATGGCTTTGTATCTGCTGCTGCTGTTGCTTATATTTGGAGGGAATCATTCTTTCTGTTAAAATAAATTTGTATAGCAAATTACATGTTGACAGCAGCACCATGCTTCAGTGCTAAAATACAGTATATGGAGTGCCTTCCTTAAATAAGAACAAAGCAAATTTATAAGAATTCTAATTTTATTAATCAGCACTGATTTTTTTATAGGAAAACCGGAATGAAATTTCATTTGGTGTGTTATGTATGTGAACACTTTTGAGAGCAGGCAACAGAATCTCATTTTTAATGTGCGCCAGAGTTCCCACAGGGGAAAAAAATGACAATAAAGGTTATCTTATCTTATTAAAATAACCAAGTAAGCTACTGTGGGTAGAGAGCCGAATGAGTTTATGGTTTTCAAACATCTGAAGGAAACTGCTGGTGTCTTTTCCAAACACGTTAAAGAGAATGTGTTTTCTTCCAAACAAGATACAATTTTAAATGCAAAACAAAAACCAAGAGTAGATTATACCACTGTAAAAGATGTAATATTGAATAATTTCCTATCACACAGGATTATATTCCTGCCAGTCTCCCTGTCCAAACTGTTTTTTTTTAAAAAAAAAACAACCTAGATTCTTCTAGCAAAAAAAAAAAAAAAAAAAGGAAGGCAGTTTTTTATAATTTCACTGTAACTTCATTCACTAGAATATATCTAGGTTCTTCATAGGGTACAATCTAAGAAAATATACATAAGACATGGCTGAAGCCCAGTGGTTTACTTGGAATCACTAACAGTGCTCAGAAAAATGGTACCCTAAAAAGGTCTGGTAAGAAACATCTCAATGGCTAGAATTGTCAATTTATCAATGTTTCTGGTTGGTCGCAATGAGCTAAGGCAGCCATTTTGTGAAAACAGAGGTCTCCAAAGCAGCCATTTTAAGTAAAAGTAACTTATATCTGTTATTTATAGTCTTAGTTTCAGTGGTCATAGGAAACAGTTCTTAAACAGCTTCCCTTTATATACCTAACATTGGTATCTTCTGCTCCTTTTTGTCCTTGTAGACTGAACTATTCACTTTCCTTTAACCATGCTCATAGGACATTTCCTCAAGTCCTGCATATTTTTGTTGACTTTTGTTTTTTCTTCTCAATAACTACTCAGTATTCTTCAGAAAATGAGGCCCACCGAATCATACATAGTATAGACTCTCCATTGTGAAGTAAAATTGCATTAGTATGCTACACTATGAATTTCACTTGTCAGAGGTATTAGTGCTATTATTTCTGGATTACAAAACTCAATGGCAGCAAAGAAGGTTTCTGTTGCCTCACACATCTATGCCTGATCTGCCTTAGGCTGTGTAGCAATAGTGTTCTATCTGAAACTCTCCCAAAGAAATTGGTGAGACCAGTAACAATTCAACTCTTTTATTAGTAGCAATAAGGCACAACGAACAGCAAACTGTGGCTAGACCTCTCCCTTATATAGAGGTCTAGCCAGAAACACAACCAATGACAGGGATTCATTTTTCCCTCCATAACTGTAACCAATCAGAGGTGATCTGTGAGCTTATGCCCTTTTATGGACATAACAAATAGCAATAGCATTTAGACTTATATACCACTTCACAATGCTTTACAGCCCTTTCTAAACAGTTTACAGAGTCAGCATATTGCCCCCAACAATCTGGGTCCCCATTTTACCCACCTCAGAAGGATGGAAGGCTGAGTCAACCTTGAGCCTGGTGAGATTGCAGATAGCTAGCAGTCAGCAGAAGTAGCCTGCAGTACTGCACTCTAACCACTGCGTCACTGTGGCTCTGTGTAGAGTTTCAAATAGATCTGGCAGGGTGATGTAATCTTATTATAGTACATTTTCACTTTAAAGCATTTCTGAGATTGGGGATTGGAAATGGTGTTCTCACCATTTCCAATCCCCAATCTCAGAAATGCTTTAAAGTTAAGTCCCTAATCCTCTCTCTTCTGCTGATCTTGGAAGATGGAGTACTGTCTACAACAGCAGAATGAATTGGAGAAAAGAGCAAGAAAGCAGTTCCCATCAATGGAAGAAAAGACTAATTGCAAGCACTTGGAGATGAAGTGCTTCAAAAATATTACTTTGTTTTAGTTTGTGTTAATTGTTATTCTTGTTTTTAAAACTTTCAGTACAATTATGTTAAAAACATGTTTTGGATTACTACCCAAAATCTTGCACTTTGGTTGGAATTGATGGGAGTTGAAACCCAAAAGAATTTCAAAAGAATCTGGTTGCTTACCCTTCCCAATATATGCATTTTATGCTTACTGCTTGATGTGAAAACTATTCCACAGTATTCAGGAGAATGCAAATATGAAAGGATAATCATGTTTTGATTCTGATATTAGTTTGGGAAGTGCAAAACAGGTAGATCTGCATTATGATGTGAAACTTATGTACCTCATTTCTTTCCCCAAATGTTTTCCAATAACTATGGAAGTCAGTCTCTAGAGTTATTATTGTTCTCATATATGACAGACAAGTACATTTCCCTAGTTACCTGCAGTAGAATCCTTTACAGCTTGAGAAAGAATGGGATTTCAATTTTAAAATATTCAGACACAAAAAACACAATTTAACCCATAAAAGAACAAAGTCACTTGTTTCTGTACATGCAATTCTTCTGAACTTTGAAATCCATGGAAATAAAAGCGATAACTTGGGATCAAATTATGCAGATGACAGTAAGAAATTGGTTCTAATGAGAACCATCGGAAAGACCCTACATGGCAACAGTTGCAAGGATATATTCCAGAGATGGCATTCAGCCAGTTCGCATCAGTTCGGGCAAACTGTTAGTGGTGATTGTGGGTAGGCCTGCCCCTGCCTACCTGCCTCCCCCTCCCCGGCTCCAGGTCATGCTATTTAGGCACATTTTTGAGGTCAGGTGCATGCACTGAAAGTGTGCGAGTGAGCAAAGCGCATGCGCGAAACCCCGGGCGCATGCATGGATAGCATGTGCGCAGCGAACCAGTGGTAACCAATGGTAAAGGTAAAGATATATTGGTACTATTTACAGGATGTATAGATGTTCTACATCTATTTTTTTTTTCAATCAACGATTAGCATTTTGTTATGTGCAGTCCCAGTTTCTTTGTCCAAGGTCCATTGCTTAGGTTGCTTTTTTTTATTATTTTTACTTTTGTCCCTTTAAGTCAGTCTTGACTCCTGGACAAGTCCCTGCAGTTTTCTTGGCAAGGTTTTCTCAGAAGTGGTTTGCCATTGCCTCCTTCCTAAGACTGAGAAAGAACGACTGACCCAAGGTCATGTAACTGCCGTTGTATTTATTTCCGGAGAAGAACTCACAGTCTCCCAGTTTCCAGCCAGGTGCCTGAACCACTACACTAAATTGGCTCTTGGCATTATTTGCATATTGTCCCCAACAATCTGGCTCCTCATTTTACCAATTTCCAAAGTGTTACTGCGTTATTTTTGTTGCCAGCAGGCTCCAATAAGGTTTGGTGTTTGTAGGACACCTTATCTTTATAACTATGATGATTGTCACATGACCCGGCTATATTTTGGTTGCAAACCTGGTTTTATACTTTATGTGCATGTCTGGAAGACAATTTTTGTTTTGCTTTCTACTTTCCTGTTTCCTGTTTTCTTTTTCTTCTCTCTGTGATGCTTGCTGGTGAGCTTTGCAATAATGTAGGTAGTTAGTATTTTTACTTTTTGTTTCTAAATAAAGTTATTAGAATGTACTTTGGGTTTTGTTTTAATTATTTTTGCATCTAACGGAGAAACCAAGATTCGCTGACCTCTATCAGACAAGGAGTTGGTGATAATATGAGAAACCTCCTTCGTAGTTTTGATGGGGGGGGGCAGGGCGATGTTTCAGGCTCAAATTTATGCCTTGTCACGAAGGATGGAAGGCTGAGTCAACCTTGAGCCCCATCAGGATCAAACTCCAGACTGTGGGAAGAGTTTTCCTGCAATACTGCACTTTAACCACTGCACCATCAGATCATTACAGGCTTAGGCTACCATGTCTTTAAACACGTAGTTGTTGATGCCTTTGAACTTAATGGGGCTTAACTTTTGAGAAGATAGGTGTAGAACTAAAAATATAAAAAGTGCACCAAACAGAACAATTTATGCATCAGCCAATAACTACATATATTTATCCATTAAGATTATTCCCAAGGAAACACACATTAACATCTAGTCTGTGGCTGCAGTCCAAATCACACTAATCTATAAAGCCACAGCAAAGATGGAAAAATAATCAAGAAACAAAAATAATAATAAAAGTACTAATGAGAGGACAGCAGCAGATGGGGTATTTATTTTTAAAAAATAAAAGAAGGAAAATAAAACCTACTCTTCCTTTTACAATGGAAGAATTTAGGATCATCCCATCAAAACATATAAGCAGCAGATCCAAGAGTGACCAAAGACAGCATATAATAATTACAGTGTGGAATAGAATAGAATAGAATAGAATAGAATAGAAGAGAAGAGAAGAGAAGAGAAGAGAAGAGTTGAGTTGGAAGGGTCCTTGGAGGTCTTCTAGTTCAACCCCATGCTTAGGCAGGAAACCCTATACCATTTCAGACAAACATTGTCCAATGTCTTCTTAAAAACTTCCAGTGTTGGAGAATTCACAACTTCTGGAGGCAAGTTGTTCCACTCATTAATGGTTCTAACTGTCAGGAAATTTCTTCTTAGTTCTAGGTTGCTTCTCTCCTTGATTAGTTTCCATGCATTGCTTCTTGTCCTGCCTTCAGGTGCTTTGGAGAATAGCTTGACTCTCTCTTTCTTGTGGCAACCCCTGAGATATTGGATATCAGTTAGCATCTGCTTGAAGTTAGGTAAGGGTGCATGAAATTCAAGGGTAATTGGACATAGACCATTTGTGACTATGAAGGAATTCTAGGCGCATTCCTCTTCTAACTCCACCTCCAAATTCTTCCACTCCTTGTCCCACAGGAGCTTCTACATAGAAACAAGCATTGGGTATAGCAGAAACTGGCCACACTTGATTTTTTTTCTGCTGTTGATGTTAAGGAGCTCTTGGCAGCTTATGATCTGGGTGTAATCTTGCTTGATATGTTTTTCAATCTGTTTGCTTGAGCTAATAGTAACGTTCAAAACTCCTTGATTCATTGGAGTTTTCATTATCTTTGGAGCCAAAAGAACCAATTGCTGGGAACCTGATCACTTGGCGAAACAGTCTTTGTGTGATCTTCTGCACTAATTCATTTCTCAGTTAACTGCACTCAGCCGGACATAGGATGTTCCATAAAGACAAGGTATTTAATACAGTTTTATTACCAACACAGGTCTGAGATGGAAAAGTCAAAATGAATGAGCTCAAAACAATTCTCATATTTCTGATAAACAGAGACCCGCTGAATGCATTTTTAAGGATCCTACCAATACAGTTCATACCTTTGATTTTATAAAATGCAATACTGTATTTCACATACCTGAACTAACCAATAGCATAGATTTGCACTTGAAACAAAGCTGTAGAGCACATGTGTTAATACAGGGTGAAAGAAAACAATGAATGTTGAAAGGAACATAGAATATCTTCTTCTTATATATATATAAATGGCTGTGTGTGTGTGTGTGTGTGTGCGTGTGTGTTTTCCAGCATAACTCTGGAACACCTCAAGCAATTTCAACCAAACTTGGCACACAGATGCCTTACTCTCTGGAAACAAATACTTTAGGGGTAAAACACCCCTTGGGGTGTGTGTTCTGTTAAGATACAGCCTGTTGTGCCTTAAAATGACTTCTACTGTACTGCCTTAAAATGGATTCTACTGTACTGCCTTAAAATGGATTCTATTGTACTGCCTTAAAATGGCCTCTACTGTGCAGCACAGTGGTAACGTCATGGTAACATCTTCACAGTACTCCATATGGGGGCTCCCCCTGGTAAGGGGGAAAATCCAACATTAGAAATTAGATTTGGTCCAGACATTTTCAACAAGGCTTTGATTATTCTTGAGGATCATGGATCAGCTAGCAAAACAACAAGGTGGTATCATTTTACTTGATGTTTCTGGGGGGACAAGGAAGACATTTTAAACTAATTTAATTCTTGCGGAAATCAGGGCTCAGGGTGAAGTTGCTCTTCCTGTCTAATACAGGATTGGGATAAATAAATACCTGGGCAATGCTGGGTTATCAGCTAGTAGAATAATAAGATTGGAAGGGACCTTGGAGATCTTCTTATCCAAGCCCCTGCTCAAGCAAGGGACCCTATATCATTCCAGACAATCTCTACTTGAAAACTTCCATCAATGGAGCACCCGCAACTTTTG
>JANHFM010010980.1:0-10137 GCA_032468115.1 Grayia smithii | reverse complement strand
AGAGGAAGGATATTGCAAAATCTCCATTCCCACCCCACTCTGGGGCCAGCCAGAGGTGATATTTCCCAGTTCTCCCATCTTCTCAAAATTTCCGCTACCGGTTCTCCAGAACCTGCTGGATTTCACCCCTGTTTTGGAAGCAGTCAGGTGACTTGATGTGGGGTATTTTGGGGAGTACTGAGAGATGTAGGCTTGGCCTCTTCATTCTCTGTTAATAAGTCAACCTCCAGCTTATTCATTCTCTTCTAGCTTCTGTCCTTCCATTCAAGTTCTTTTTA
Organism: Grayia smithii; assembly: GCA_032468115.1. Classification (NCBI taxonomy): domain Eukaryota; kingdom Metazoa; phylum Chordata; class Lepidosauria; order Squamata; family Grayiidae; genus Grayia; species Grayia smithii. The sequence continues at coordinate 9,859 of JANHFM010010980.1, read as the reverse complement.
CATCTGCTGTTTTTGACCACAACATCTCTACAGGCTTTCAACCAATTCCCAGAATACTGGCTAGAAACATCTGGGAGTTGAAATTCAGACACCTTAAAGTTACGAAGACTGAGAAACACTGATATTCAGCATAAAGAAACCAAGCATCCCAATTTTATTTAAGATGAATGCTTATTTGTCCCTTTCCTGGTATTTATCAGTTTCATCCCTAATGTTAATGTTTCTTGCTTTTAAAATATGAATGCCCAGAGTTGGGTAGCTTCTAAATAAGTCATCCTAATTTCAGAGGGGAGGGGCGCAAATTATTTAGTTTCTTAGTGCTCCTGCTCCACAAGGACTAGCTACCATACAAATGTTTTCTTTGAGTTTGCACAAACTCAAAGGTAACATTACTTCAACTGATAGATAAGCGAACACCCTAAGTTGTAAGCTACCCAGACAGAGTTGCTTAAGAAAGAGGCAGGGCCTATAAATCTTTTAAATACATAAATAAGTCTCTGAAAAGGGTAAAATTCACAGGTGTATTTTTCCTATTTGTAGAACCAAAATGTCAACTTCTGCAGTTCTGTGGCCCACTACTTGCAAGAAAATCCTATTTACTTGCATCACATTACTTATTCATTAGAAGAAGCGTATATAATTTGATTGTGTTAACACTTTTGTAATTATTAATGAGCATGTTATTTAAAGTGGAAATTACAATTGAAAATAATAATTGGGTTCACATTTAGGAACATGCTCTTTGAAAGAGGAGAGTTTCCAATTCACAAGATTTCCCAAATTTCTGCGCAGTATGTTTTTCTGTTTATTAGATTTATAACACCATCCAAATCAAACAATGTGACTTCATACAACAACAAAAACAAACAAAACCACTACATATATCTACCAGTAATGTTAAAAGCTATGTGATATAAAAATACAAAACATAAACTACCACCAAGCACCAAAAAAAACTAAGACGACTGCACTAATGCCTGGGGGAAAAGCCAAGTCTTAATGGTTTTCCTAAAGTCAGGCAAAATCAGGGCCTATCATACAGTATACAGAGGTAGGTTTCATTCTAGAGAACAGAAGCAACTGCAGAAAAGGCACACTTCATAGGTCCAGAAGATGACAAGATTTAAAAGAAGCCTGGAACATGTTGCCCTCTGGGAGCATGTGGGACAGGCAGATGTTCTTGGAAGAAGGTGTCCTTCAGAAACACTTGTCCCTGTGCCATGTAAGGCTTTCAATGCGATAAGCAGCACCTTGAATCACACCCAGAAGTCTAACAGAAGCCAGTGCATTCTGGACCAACTGAACCTTTCCTATGCTCTCTGACTGAGGACAGCCCCATATAGAGTGTGTTGCAGTGGTACAATTAGCAGGTGACTAGGTATGAGAAACCATGAGCTGCTATTTGTATGGGAACAATTATTGCACAAGAAACAGTTGTAAAGAGCCCCTCTGCCACCTGTTCTTCAACCAGAAAGTGTGAATCCAGAAGAGACAACTAGAATAAAGGGGAAAAGATTAAAATTTATATCTACTTTCACAAATGCAAATTTAGATTCTATAAAGGTTTACCGAGAAGCAAGCCCCACAAATTTCAAAGAGGCCTAAGTAAATATGTACAAAAATGCAGTCAAAGGAGCAGCTGTCTTAAAATTTCTCCCAGTCACTTCTCAACTTTTCAGTGCCAAATTGAAACAACAGGAGAACAAAAGTACTTAGGACAAAGTGTGAGAAAAAATTACAGTAGACCTGTAATCAGGTACAATTATAATAATTACAAATTTTTCTTTCTTTACCATTAATTGATATGTGCAAAATAACTAAGGAAAGGCTCACACAGACCTTACTCTCTTCTCTGACAGACCACTGTGGGCCCTACATCTGCATGTCTAGCAAAATGGTACGTTTGTAGTTTGCAATAAGTGGATGTACTAAAGTTATCAAATTTCTAGAAATGAATTTATGCAAAAATATAAAATGCATTGAAGGTATATAAAAATCAAACAAATTATATATCTTGTACATCATAAGAACAAACATGGATTACACATACACACAAAATATAAGCTTTGTTGATTACAATGACATTTATAGTGAAGGAAAGGTATTCATGACTATTTACTCACAACTTATTGCTTACTAAAACTGTACACACTGTAGACACTGAAAAAATAATAACCAATCAGCAGTATTCTAAATTATGAATGCCAACATATACATCTGATCTATATCGTTAGTTGACTTTCCTGTTATTTCTTTTCATATTTTGAAGACAAATATTTTTGCAATTTAAATTAGAACTTTTAAAATTGTGGTTTTTCAAGTGCCATGCACACAAAATGAGAAAAATATTTTTGGTGAGGTGGCACTAGTCAATTAAATACATTATATGAAAGAATCAGATTGCTACTAGTGATTACGCCCCATCCCAAAACAGACACATACTTCCATTTTCTTTCAGGATAGAAACGTGGCAGTTTAGAGCTGTAATCATCTCAACAGGTGCATTTAACTGTTTGATAAGCCATGCTGATAGTCAATATAAAGAATTCCATTCCAGCCAGTTACAATTGATAATATTCTGAGCCAATGAAACAACTTCCTGCACAGTTGAGACAGGGAAAAAATGTGCCACGTCAGAACATCCAAAGGCCAAAGGCCAAGAAATAAATAAAAACATAACTGTGCTTAAATGACTCCAATCTACTTTCAGTTTCATGATAAACAAAGTAACCTAACAAATGTGTCTCCCTTCCTTCTTCCCTTCTTTTCCAACATTAAAACCCGTTTTATAAAGCATCTCAATACTAAGAAGGTAATCTATCAATCATAATTACATTATATATATATATTAAAAAGCTTCCATTGTAGTAGTTTACGTATTAGTTTAAAAACATCCCTGCAATCAGGCTTTCCAGCAAGACAACAAAGAAAACAATTTTTTTAGGTCAAGATTTTAAGGCTTATATAGTTATTAGTTACTACCTACATAGAAAACTATTCAAACAACAGACAAACACTTTCTTAACTGTCAGTAGAATGTCTCCCTATTTTTCCTTTTTACACTCTATCATATAGCCAAATCGGATGGTTGCCGATAGGTAACAACAGATGGAGGGAGGAGCTTAATTTCTCTAATAGAGACTTCCTCTTCTGTCTTGCTATAACCTCTTTGTGTCCCATTATGTAGTACTCTTGACCTCTTCTGTTGATTTCTTATTTGCTGCATGATATATGATAAAACTGGTTTTGAAAATCCAGTTGGAGTCATAGTCCCCAAGTCTAGTTTGGAAGTGATCTATGGTTTGTGACAGCTTGCCCAATCTAAACACCCCAGCAATTAATAATCACTGCAATCAGGAAATATTGATATGAAATTGGAGACTGAACCTGGAGCATGGTCCATAATGCCAACCAAAATTTGATTGCAAGTCAGACTACATGTTTAAGGAAGAGAATAATAACTAACAGTAAACACATACATTTTATATACCTACTTATTAAAAACCAAAGAAGATATAAAATAAAAATAATCACTAAATTACACTGAATCAACAGAGAAAGAAAATGCTTCTGTAATGACAGCAGATAAAACAGTATTGAAATGTCAAGTTCCCATATTCCTATACTGAGAAAATATGTTACGATTGTCCCATATATTCTTTAATGTATGAAAACGTAAGAGCTTACTCAAAATATACTCAGCTCATAATTAAAGGGTGACAACTGGGATGCAAGTTAAGGACAAAAGATGCATGCCACCAGCGCAGCACATATGTCAAAATAACTATTTCCTCATTCTTGTTATACAATATGGCAGGGTCACTCTCCCTCCCGCACAACACAATGTGGATTCAGGTAACTTGTGTGTGGTGAAGATTAATCCCAATCCAGAAAGCAATGCAATATCTTTATTATATAGCATTTACAGAAAACCCTTTTGAAAATTACGATTTCAACATTAAGTATGAAAAGCTTGTATGGCATGCAATCAACCCATTTTTCACAGTTCTTGAATATGTTACAAATCTTTTAGTCTTGCAATAAAATTAGGGCTAGTTGCACCCAAGCTAGCAGAATGGGGCTTGAATGGCTTTTTAATTGTTTGGAGTATAACTTTCTAAAAGAATTAAGCATATTTAGAACCTGAATAGCTTCAAGATAACTGAGCAGGTAGCAGACTAAATCACCAGATGCCTTTAAAGCAAATCCAGCCAGTGCTCCTAAGGCTGGACAAGCTAGACAGATTGGCCAGATGTGGATCAGGTACTGCATTCACAATGTTCAATGTTTGAGACACCCAATTTGATAACGGAGAAGCTTCCCTGCATCTCTTGCGCTGAGATAAATCTTCTCTCCCTCCTCTTCTATGCAAATTCAAAAGTTTTTTTTCCCCAGCCCTAGATGCCCCTTGGTTCAAAGGGATGCGATCATATCTGACTGCCCTACCTAACAAATACAGACTGCTTTCAAAGGCGCTCTCGGGTCCAGACTGCACGTCCCAAGAGCATTCTAATTTCTCTTGCCACCCCCAATATCCACCGAAGGTCATTCCCCTTACCTGGCCGTCCCCAGCTTTCAGTTCGCTACCTCGCCCTGCTCTAAGCCGGTCCTGCAGGCGCTTGTCAGAGAGTCGCGCGACCAGCCGGCTGCCTTCAGGCTCTCCCTACCCGGGAGCGCTCAGAGAACTGCCACGTGTAACAGTGCTCGCGGGAGCGCGCGCCGAGCCCACAGCTGGCCTCGAAGCGCGCATTGCCGCCGCCACGCAAGCTGTGCTCTGTGCTCTAAGCTGCCAGTCAGGCTGCGAGCATGCCCCCCCCCAAAAAAAAAACACCCGAAAGAAACAGGAAAGAGGAGCGCATGCGTATTGCCTGTGGTGAAGCATTTCGCCCTTAGGTTGTGTTCCAGTAATCGCATTTTATAGAAAATAGCATGCAAAAGAGAAAAAGCTAAAGCACCTAGGTTTTAACAAGGAATGAAAGATTGACAGGGAAATTAAACTCTACCATTTGAAGACAGTAACGGTGGTTGTCTTCATAGTACGTGTTTAACCCACCATGGTTTATCCAATTTTTATGGATTTACATGTCACATGGAACTATATCTTAATCCCACAGGGTGGACTTGATCAATGTGATCTGTTAAATGTGGTTGAGTGTTTTCTGTTTCAATGGAGTGAACAAATGTACCATCCTTTAGAGAGCATTCAGTTAACAAACATTGGACCAAATATTGTCTGCCTTTTTAACAAACTAATGTGTATTTTTGGAGGTTGCTTTGTAGGAGGAATACTTGTTGAATAAGAATACAGCTGATGAATGGAAATGGAACAGTTGGTATCAGAAAAAGATACAAACACTTAGGATTACTGTCTGATTTACTACATAATCAAGTAAAATAATACTTGATCCAATTATATAAAATTAGTCTGGTATCGTTTAGAAACAAACTTAAATTCAGTTGAAGTTGAAATACTTCAACTGTTCTAATTATTTGATATACTGCAGCTTTCATTGATTGGTTGCAAGCTGAATTGGATATACTAGACAAAATTAAAAATTAAGGCCCATCAATCATGTTTTTTTTAATACCAAAGAAGCAGTTCAAAAGCTTAGCTTTGCTAGAAGAAAGGTGGGATGCAATTTCTTCAAGCAACCAAGAAGTATAGTCTGAATGATTATATGAACAGAATAGAACAGAACAGAACAGAACAGAACAGAACAAGAAGGTACCTTGAAGGTCTTCTAGTCCAGCCCCCTACTTAGGCAGGATACCCTACATCACTTCAAACAAATGGTTATCTCTTCTTAAAAACTTCCAGTATTGGAGCATTTACAACTTCTGGAGGCAAGTTGTTCCACTGATTAATTGTTTTAACTGTCAGGAAATTTCTTAGTTCTAACTTGCTTCTTTCCTTGATTAGCTTCCACCCATTGCTTCTTGTCCTGCCCTCAGGTGCTTTGGAGAATAGTTTGACTCCCTCTTCTTCATGGCAACCCCTGAGATATTGGAACACTGCTATCATGTCTCCTGTAGTCCTCCTTTTCATCAGACTAGATATACCCAGTTCCAGCAACTGTTCTTTATATGTTTTAGCCTCCAATCCCCTAATCATTTTTGTTGCTCTTCTCTGTACACTTTCTGGAGTCTCAACATCTTTTTTACATCATAGCGACCAAAACTGGATGCAGTATTCCAAGAGTGGTCTTACCAAGGCATTATAAAGTGGTTTTAACACTTCACATGATCTTGATTCTATCCCTCTGCTTATGCAGCCTAGAACTGTGTTGGCTTTTTTTGGCAGTTGCAACATGCTACTGGCTCATATTTAAGGATTGTCCACTAGCACTCCAAGATCCCTCTCACAGTTACTACTATTCAGCAAGGTACCCCATATACCAGTGATGGCGAACCTTTTCGGCACCAAGTGCTGAAAAGGTCAGGTGGAAACGTCGCGCATGCGCGCACTCATCAAAACCATGCCCCGGAAAAGCTGAACTTCTGGGTTGTAGCACGCATGAGCACTCAATGATCGCTGGCCAGCACGCATGCGCAGGCCAGTTTTTGGCACTGCCGTACGTGTGAAGGGATTGCGCTCCGGAAAAGCTGAACCTCTGGGTTCTGGCATGCATGCACACCCAACAATCAGCTGGCCAGCATGCATGCGCACATTGGTTGTCAGCACTGCCGCGTGCATGAAGGACAGCTGATTGTTGCATGTGCATGCGTGCAAGAAACCCAGAAGACAAACAGGCAAGGCCGCATGTGCCTGGTGACATGGCTTCACTTGCCATTTTGGGCACACATGCCATAGGTTTGCCATCATGGACATATACCGTACCTGTGCATTTTGTTTTTCTTGCGTAAATGTAGAACCTTACTTTTTTAGTAGCATCAAAATAATTCATATTTGTACAATGATATTACGAAGATGTCCATAATATTATATTTCAAACACCTTTCATAACCATGAACTAAGACACAAGCAAACAAACAATATTATGGCTGATTATGATGTGTGAATTTGGCCACAGTTCAACTGACAATAAAATCAGGTGTGACTTCTTTTTAGTTGTTAAATTTCTGTCATTTGGTTCAGGGGTGGGTTCTACCCACCTTCGCTACCGGTTCTCTTCGTGCACGCGTGTGCATGTGAAATGCTCGTGCGCGCGCGTAAACCGCGCTACCGCACATGCGCAGAAAATTTAATTTACAAAAAATCGCCGAAAAAGCACTCTGCGCATGTGCAGAGAGCTAATTTCGCTGATTTTTTGGAAAAAAGGTGAGTTCGGCCACGCGGGTGGGCCCAGGTCCGGGACGCTGCGAACCAGTTCGGTGATGTCACAGCGTCACCGCTACCTACTCGCGCGAACCGGACCGAACCGGGGGCAACCCACCACTGATTTGGTTCCCAGAAAGCTCTTATATCTCCAATTACTCATGTGTATGGGTTTCATCTGATGTGGGACTTGTTTGTTTCTTGGCACTTAATCATAATGTGATTTGATAGGTTTTGGCTTGGTGTATTGCTTAAACCTACCCAATTCTGTCTGATTCAACAAAGCACATTAACTAAACTATAATTTGATGTAATATGTAAACTCAGTCTATATATTTCTATTTGTTTTATTGGTTTTTTGTTCAGTGTTTTAAGCTGCTATACCAAGAAGATATTTAAAAATGCTGAAACATTCTGATGAACATGGTGGGGGAGGGGTCCAGAGTATTTTAAGTAGTGCCATGTCTACTTGATGAAAGAAAGATTATTGAGAGGCATGCAGTCCCCCTTCAGCCGAAATATCAGTCAAGATGACAACTATCTCAAATCTCACAAAGATTGTGCTGGTAAATTTCACAATACTGTAACCCAAAGAATGAACCATTGATATTTCTGTTTTGGCCCACAAGAAAATACCATAATGTCTCAATGGCTTGACAATAAAACATGGGAATGAAACATAATATACAAAATGGAAGCTATAAGATAATATCTAAAAATATATTTTTCTTGGAATGATAACGCCATTGATAAATAAATGATAAGAGGATAATGTTGTAAGGATGTATATTAATTAGATAATATGATAAATTAAATAATTAGTTGAATGTTGTAAGCACAAGAGATTTGTAATCGAATGACACATTGTCTAATTGTGAGAGAAGAGGGAGGAGTTTTTTTATTTTCTTTTGTTTGTTTGTTTGTTTTTTCAATGTTTTGTCTGTTTTTAAAAACAATAAAAAATTTATTTAAAAAAAAGAAAATACCATAATGCATAGTCTATAAGTCTTGTCTTCATAGTAGCACCTTTCTTTTGAACATTTCCTTCACTATAACTCTCAGTAACAAGAAAGATCCCAAATGAGCAGTATTCAGTACAGTTTAATGAATGGCTTGATTTTCCATCAAACCAGTATTCCATGTTACCTATTTCAGGCTTTTCTTTTAGATTGTGGGAGGGTTCTATACATTTTGTATTAAATTGTATTAAAATGTTGTATAAGGAATCACATAATCACATACAAAGGAAATTGCCTGATCAGGAGGGAATAAAAAAGCAAAATGCACAGAATGTATGCAAAGAATTGACTTAAGACATGGAATGAAACTGGTAATTTGGCCTAATGAGGGGACTTTTGATTATAAAATATTTTAAACAATACAGTCAAAAGACAAACAGAGGTAAGCATTTCGTATTGACTCATCAGTACCTACATTACAATAACACAATTGAAAATCAGCCTCAAAATATGAAATGTTAAAAAAAAACTTAATAGAAAAAATAAAACCTTCGCACTTACCATACTAGTATTGTTGGGCTGAGCTTTCAGAACCAGAAAAAGGGATAGTACTGATAAAGTCTGATAATAATAGTAAATGTGCTGAATGTGTTGATTGTCAACCCAGTGATCATATAGCACCCAAAATTAGAGTAGTGATGTAAGGAAGAATGGGAAGAAAACTGATGACACCTCTCCTATTATTCAGGCCCTGCAATCTATTATTGATACCTATAAAGCTTCCTGGGGAGATCTGATTCAGCTGTTAAATATCTTCCTTTGAGAAAACAGCTGAAATTTTCCAAAGGCTAGTGAGTTCAGTCCCAGGGCAAAAAATTCTACCTTAGTTGGCCAGTAAACTAACTACATGGGATTATAACACAACTGGCATTGGAACAAATATACTAGGATAAAAGAACATTTATTAGAAGTCCTAAAAGAGCTGGGACAAAAACCCTTAAAATGGTCTGAATTCCGGCATACAATCCAAAGAGAAGAGAAACTCTGGATACCTTTTGAGTCTGCCTCCTTGAAACTGGAGTTGCTTCTGTGCACCTAGATATTAATAATCAGGAAGACCGGAGAATCTTAGCATCTGCATTTATAGACCAATCTGCTTGTGACATTAAAAATCATTTTCAGACAGTATCCCGTCGGTCATATTTGGAAATCCCTGAATTACGGCAGATTGTCAACTGTATATAGGGCCAAAGGAAAAAAGAAAGAGGAAGAAAGGGTGGGGGGAGCAGAAAAGGAATAGGGAGTGAAGGTGAAGGGTTCAAAGGAAAGAGCTATTTAAAGCTATTTGCAGCCCTCTACCAAAATCAAAGGAGGTGGGGAGAAAGACGGCACTCTGTTATTTGCTATCAATGTGGGAAGGGAGACATTATAGGCAGGACTGTAGAACTAATTTCCATAGAAAATGCTGCTAAATTCCAAGGGCATCATTAACTTGATCCATTGACAAACAGCATTTAATTAGCTAAATGCTTTAGCCAATTAACAGCAGAAGATATTCCTGAGACCATAGACCAGAGGTCTTCAAACTTATGGACTTCAACTCCCAGAATTCTCCAGCCAGCAT
>JANHFM010010976.1:151202-162341 GCA_032468115.1 Grayia smithii | reverse complement strand
AAGGAATGAAGGCTATGGCTAAGCACATTGATTTGTGCTTAATAAATTGTAAGCTGCCCTGAGTCTCCAGAGAAGGGTGGGATATAAGTTGAAATTAAAAAAAACACCAAAAAACAAAAAACAAAAACAAGGTTACAGTCATATGGTCATAAGTGGGAGGAGATGGGTGATAGGAATGGTGAGAAGATTAATAGTAATGCAGACTTAGTAACTAGTTTGACAGTGTTGAGGGACAGTTGAGGGAATTATTTGTTTAGCAGAGTGATGGTGTTCAGGAAAAAACTGCTCTTGTGTCTAGTTGTTCTGCTGTGCAGTGCTCTATAGCATCATTTTGAGGGTAGGAGTTTAAACAGTTTATGTCCAGGTTGCGAGAGGTCTATAAATATTTTCACAGTCCTCTTTTTGACTTGTGCAGTATACAGGTCCTCAATGGAAGAAGCGTTGGTAGCAATTGTTTTTTCTCCAGTTCTAATTATCCTCTGAAGTCTGTGTCTGTCTTCTTGTGTTGCAGAACCAAACCAGACAGTTATAGAGGTGCAGATGACAGACTCAATAATTCCTCTGTAGAACATGCTTTGTTGTGCTTTTTTGATGACGTTTTTGATGTTAGGTGTCCATTTTAGGTCTTGAGATATGAGAATTTGAAGGTCTCTACTGTTGATACTGTGTTGTCTAGTATTGTAAGAAGTGGTAGTATGGGACGATTTCTCCTAAAGTCCACCACGATTTCTACGGTTTTGAGTGTGTTCAGTTCCAGATTGTTCTGGTCGCATCATGTGACTAGTTGTTCAACCTCCCGTCTGTATGCGTCTCATTCATCATTGTCTTGAATGAGACTGATCGCTATTATGTCATCTGTGAACTTCAGTAGTTTAACAAATGGATCATTTGAGATGCAGTCATTAGTATATGGAGTGGGGAGGGAATGGGGATTTTGCAGTACCCTTCCCCTGGCGTGGGGTGGGAATGCAGATTTTGCAGTATCCTTTCCCTGAAGTGAGGTGGGCACGGAGATTTTGCAGTATCCTTCCCCTGCCATGCCCACCAAGCCATGCCCACAGAACCTGTAGTAAAGAAATTTGGATTTCACCACCAGGGCAAGCCATAGGCATTAAGTACAAATCAGAATGATAAAATGTGAGTTGTGACCTCATAACACAAATCTCAGTATTTTACTTGCATTGTGACATTCCATGCAAGTGTATCAATCACAGGATTGCACTGCCATCTTGTGACATGCCTTTCATCTTCTATCTTTTCTTGTCCTCACCTGCAGATCCATGAAAGCCTTTTTTTCTCTGTTTTAGGTCACTTCTGGAAGCTGAAGTCCACATAACTGAAGGGTCCCCAAGTAGGGGAATGCTGCTCTAGATTACTTTCCAAATTTATATTGTCATTGACAGAGCATGTTCCAGATTGTGTTAAAACATTTTTAAGCTACTGACATGCTGAATGGCAAGGCTTGAGGAATGAAGTTTTTAAAGCCATTCTTTCTCTCCACTGTAATTGGTGTCATTTACTGGAAAAAGTTACATTTGTTTCAATAACTGCTTTGCTACTTCAGTAAACATTTTGCCAATTAGCGATCATTTTGGTAGATAATTTTAAGTCTTCTATCAGTGGAAAATCTGGAATTAATTCAACACGACATCCTGTGGTTCGCTGCTTTCACTAAACCAATGTTTGTCAACCGTTGGAAAAGTGCCAATATGGTCCATTAATCTGAAACCTGTTAGTATCAAGTGGACTTTAAATACCAAGGGGATTTATTTGGCCCACAGGATTTGAAAAATTGAAGATACGTTGTGTCTTAATAGCACGGCCATCTGCTACCTCAATTTCAGGGTTGGAAAAGTGAGGCAGGTTGGAAAGGTAGCCTAGAAATGCTGGCACTAATTTGAACGTATATAATTGTAACCAGCTTTCATCAGGATTCACAGTGCTGAGTGAATGGCAAAGAACAAGTAATTTAAGGTTTAAAAAAGTTCAAAGGCTCATGCAAACCTCACAGAGTAAAGTTAATTTAAAGAATCAAATTTCTATTTTCTTATTCTATAAAAAAACCTCCATAATTTCCTGTTAATTAAAAACATGTAGCAAATAGACTTTATTCTGTCTCAATCTTCTTTCTCACATAATGGTTTTCCGTTGGAATTTCTTTTCAGTATGGACAATGTTTCAAAATCTCACAGGTAACTTCGCAATTTTCTTTTACTTTCTCCCATCCCTACTTTTTTTTTTTTTAAAAAAAGAACTTCTCCTATATTTATTTAGATTATAACGCTTAATTTAGCAATTATTTCTACTTTCTTTCTTTTCATTATATGTCTGAATGAGTATAGTTACTTTAAATTTAAAAATCTAGCCCCATTGTTGGCTATTATTAGCAAAGAGATTAGAAATAGGGTGGATGTGTTACTGTCTCACATTCTCATATTTGCTCCTAAGCGAGTTACAATCCAATTTCCACATTAACCTATTGCATTTTTTAAATCCTCATGCATTTTAGCATTTAAAGGTCAATTTGTTCTAAGCATATCTTCTCACAAAAGACAGCTTCCTGTACAAACACCCTTTCAAAGATTGGCATTTTTACCATTTACGTTTCATGAAGTATATGCATTTTGAAACTGTATCTTAATTATAGTTAATTACCAGTTTTGCCCTGATTCATAAAATTCAGGAAGTACAAAAACTGAGTTTATAAATAAATCCAAGTTTACAAATAAAATGAGATTAACTCACCTTGTTCCAGATTGTTCCTTCGTGGAGACAATTTGAAAGGCCATTGTTATTTCAAGGAGTTTAGTACATATAGTTTGATTTTCCATAAGTCTATCTGTTTAGAGCTTATTTTTAGCTATGCTGCTTGATGAATAAAGAAGGGGGCAGCAAAAAGAAGAAGAAGAAGAAGAACCTGCAGACCTGATCTTGATGGTTCCCATCAAGATCAGATCTTGCTATCTCAAGACCTTAGAATCAGGGCCATGTTAATGTGCCAGCTTTTGATTAAAAACCCTAATATTGATCTTTAATCAGGGAACTTCTGCACAGACCCTAGCATGGGGTACTATGGAAACCGATCACCATTGGGTTATCTATGCTGTCATAATTAAGGAGCTTCTGACAGCTTGTAAGAGATTTGGGTGTTATCTTGCTTGACATGTGGTCTTTGTGTTATTTTTTTTTAATCTGTTTGCTTGAATAAAGCTTAAAATCTTTTTATTCCCTGGTGTGTTTGTTGTCTCTGGATTCAAAAGAACCAATTGCCTGAGCACTTGATCACTGCCCTTACAAAATATCCTCATTAGAGATAGAACATTACCATAACATGTACCATAATGCCATTACATAATTGATATAATCTATAAAAATTCAGATGTTTTTCATGCTGCCCAGCAGTAAAAGCAGTGGATGGGAATTCACATTCATTTACAGAACCTGAAAGCCACCAATGACCTTAATTATGGAATACAATTTACTGTCTTGATTCTGAACCATCTTAACCATTTCATTGGACTGTCTTAAAACTTCTTGCCAAAGTATGGGAAATGGTTTTGCATTAAAGACTTAGACTTCTTCTTTTTATGAACCGCTTTTCAAATTTGCACAGGTAAATTAAATGCCAGACTTCCAAAGGAAGTTTTGCTGTTATTTAGACTTCTGAAAAGCTACCATTAATATGTATTTGAGTGACCGTTCATATCATACTAGCAAGTGCAGAGAGAATGTTTACAAACATATGAAATATTTATCTTACATATATGAATATGAAAATTAAAAGGGCACTGTTATTATATTAGATAGTAAGTCTAAATGTATTTAAGTCATGTTGTCCGGTTTATAGGACTTTGTGTGGCAACAAAAAGGTAACAGTGAGATTGCTGTTAAAGGAGATATATCTGGTCAATTATTAGCCAGTATTAAAGAATCTGTATTCATACAAACATATTTATATAAAAATGACTTCAGGAACTCTTAGATTAACCTGGCTAACTACATCCATTTCAGTCTGCATTTGGACCCTGGTTTGGTGAAGAGCCAATAAAGATGTCCCTACTTTTCTTCTATTTTGCAGCTGTTTTTATTATTTGTTTTGGGACTAATTTATTGCATGTTGTTGTTTTTTAACATTGCTCTTTCTTTTTGTGAGTCACTCGGAGTAACCTGGAGTCAGTCAGTATTGAAACTGAATGAATGATTGAATGAATGAATGAATGAATGAATGAATACTGTGACTTTGTGCTGCTAAATCCAAAATTAAAGGTTATGTGTTGGTTAGTGTCTGTCTGAATTAAATCTGTTGTGCAAACACAACTGGTAAATTGGACCTTAGAGAACCAGAAATGAAAGTCATACAAAAGACAGAATTTAATCTTAGCACCTGAGAGGCACCTGTCTAGTTATTCCTGGAGATAGCATTCCAGATTAATCCATTATTAATCTAGGAAGGCTAGTTTTGTATCTTTACAATATCTCATGTAGGAGAAAAAAAAATAACCAGGTAGCAAAGTAGTGGGATTCGATTGAAAAGAAGAATTCTTCATAAGCATGCCAAATATTAACCATGGGCTTATCTACAGCAGAATTGCAACAATCTGGACAACCACTAGTTGGCAGGAAAGAGATTATTGTTTCAGCCTAGATTCCATAACCCTGTGTTATATACCTGAGATATAGTCTGCCTGTCAGTACTTAAAAATGAGATTTAATATAGATGCTCACAAATCTTTTGGTTGCAAAAGATACTTGCATAAGATTTTTTTGCCACGGCTTCCCATGGAACCTTTTGGCATAATTAGCTGTTTGATAGCAAATACATTTGGGATGAACTGTACAAAAAGCTTTATTCTGAACCACCTCTAATGAGCAAATCCTTTCCTTAAATCTAACAGCTTTGATAAAAGATGTAAGCAAAAATATTTATGAACTTCTTTTACAAAATCCTTCGGTATAACCTATTAAAGTTTGTTGCATTTCTCTAGTTTTTTGTTTTTTAAATCAGATAACAGCTTCTGTTTTTCCTGACTGATGTTCAGACCAGTGTAAATTTATGTCTTCTACCAAAGATTAATCAGTACTATTGCTATACAAGCTCTCAGTCCAAGACGTATTGATTTTTGAATCCAAATATTACCTGTACTGTACTGAGATCTAAGGTTTGAAAAGTGGGGAAAAAATGTCAGCCCTGCATGATATCAACACTGTTTTGACTTTAATGTGTTCATTAAGAATGTAGTGGAGATTCATGGTTTTTCATTGTCTAACCAATAAAATAAACAAACATGCTTATTTTGCAACTTTTGATACCCATCCTAATTAGTGTAGATGCAGAGATCTATGGGGAAAATTACTTGCTCTTCAGGATAGAAAGAAAGCAATTTCCTTGTCTTTGCTGCCTTATCTTTTCCACTTTCCACATAGGGCCTGGGGTACCCTTACAATGGGTGATTATGTTTTTTTTTTAACTTTCTTCTATTCAATCATGTCCAATTCTGGAGAAGTCCCTGCATTTTCTTGGCAAGTTTTTTTTTTAATGTTTTGCCCTTGTCTTCTTCCTAGGGATGAGATTCAGTGATTGGTCTAAGCTGTCACCCAGCTGATTTTGTGCCTAAAATGGGACTATCAGATCTGCCATCTTCATCTTTTCACTCTGTTGGCATCCTGCCATAAAATGCTAAGGAGAGAGGAAGAAGCCAAAGGAATGTAGAGTAGTAAAGTAGTAAGCTTGGGAACAGGAAGACATATGGCAAGAGGGGGGAGGCACCTGATGAAAACCAGAGGTGTCAGAACTGGATAAAGCAGCCTTCTCATCTGGCCTGGGAACAGAATGAGGAACTGCATTCAGTGGTGCCAACAACCAAGCCATTCCCAAAAATCTCTGGCCTGCTTGCTATTGGACATTGATAGCTAGTCAAAGGGGAGGGCCATGGGAAGGGAAAAAGTGTAACCCTTGCATGGCAAATATTCAGATTTAGTCTTTATTTTGCTGCAGCCACTTAACTTTAGTAAAAGAACTTCTCACTTCAATCAAATGGAGTTGAGGGTCTTTCTTTCCTGAGGACTTAGCTATGGCAGGCCTGACAGGGACTAGAACTCTTGGTCTCCCAGTTTCAATCCTGGTGCCTTACCATTACATCAATCTGGGTGTCATCAATAATTGCCTTTCCTCTGTGTAAATGAAAATGCAATTTAGGATGTATATTAAACAATAGTCCAGAGCAACAGCAAATTGGATCATGCTTAAATGTTTATATATACCATACCTTTCCTGTGATACAAAACAATCATTCAGAAAATCTTAATTTAAAAAAAGATTACATATTGCAGTCTCTAGATAATTGTCTCAGACATAGAATATATATATATATTACTTAAGCAAAAGTATCTTTGGTAATAATATGATAATATTTTTTCACATTCCCAATGCTTATTATTTTTCCTGATGACCTAATTTCATTGAAAAGTCCACTGTCTCCACTCCCTCACTTCTAAACTTAATTTTAAATTGTTCCTATCAGTACTTCGGGTTTTTTTCTTTTTTGTTTTTTTGTTTTTGGTCCAACACATTTGGCTAGCAGAAGGACTATTTTCATATCTGCAATTGTCTTCAAATTGAAGTAATTTCCTGTGCTTTGTCTTAGGTTTGACAACAACATCTTCCAATGATACCATGAGATAGCACATAAAAAATTATGTTCCCAGTTAAAGGTGCTTATATAACCCACCTTTCTTCCTCAATAGATATACTAGGATTATTCCTAAAATTTAAATGACATTTTTTTAAAAAAAGCATATAAAGTATAACTGCTTTCTAAAAATGAACAGCTTTGCCCTCCCATTGTGGTAACCAACATTCGAGGGGCTGAATTGCACAAATTATATCAAAGCCAACTCTTGAATTCTCAACATGTTCCTCTCAAAGGAACTATCAGCTAAGATAAAATGTCTCTGAACAAGTCATCACTGCGTATAAATAAGTGCTTGTGGAAATAATCATGAAATTTGCTGTCCATTAAAACAGGAAGTGGGGAGGATGGGAGAGAGAGAGAGAATGGAGACATGTTAGAGATATGCTGGAACTCCAGTTCCCAGAATTTGCAGTTGGCATATTGTTAGTAGTCCCAATATTTTTGGAAGGTGCTAGGCTAGGAAAAGCTGATTAATTTCCATCTTTCCTTCATAATGTTAAATCCTCTTTAAATAACACTATATCAGATGTGTCAGCTCATCAACTCTCTGGTATCCCTAAGGGGTTGCTTCAGCTTCAAGTATCACACGATGCTCTGTAAAGAATTTCTCCTAATATTGACTTTTAGGTTTTCAAGGTTACTGATGGCACTTTCGTTTTCATTCATCACCCTAGCCCTCTCAACAATGCTCATTAAGAAGATAAATATATTTATCAGCCCAACCGTCGAACTGATCATGTATTTACTGTTTTATAAATGATGCAGGGGTGAAATTCAGCAGGTTCTGACAGGTTCTGGAGAACCAGTAGTGGAAATTTTGAGTAGTTCAGAGAACTGGCAAATACCACTTCTGACTGCCCCAGATTAGGATGGGAATGGAGATTTTGCAATATTCTTCCCCAGGGGTGGGGTGGGAATGGAGATTTTGCAGTATCCTTCCCCTGGAGTGGGGTGGGAATGGAGATTTTGCAGTATCCTTCTCCTGTCACGCCTCCCAAGCCATACCATGCCCACCAAGCCATGCCCACAGAACCGGTAGTAAAAATATTTGGATTTCACCACTGACATATACTTAAGAAAAATGTCAGGCGCTTTATGAACTCAGCGTACTTTTCTTTTGAGCATCCTGAATAAAAAATAAATAAATAAATCACCTGATGTCTGCAGCAGCCAAGAACTCTGCAGACTGAATATCGTACGGTTTTAGATATTCCGCCCTTCCCAAGAGAAGGAGAAGGGAGAAAAAGCCCAGCTCTACGAGAAATGCATGAAAATTAAGAGCTGGTGCAATACAGGATGAACTGGAGGAGAGGATGAAGTGATTGATTCATACACACTCTGTGCCTTTTTAAAGACTTCAAAGGGATGTTAAGAATACATTTACTAGCGGTTGTAATTTATGCCGCATAGGCAGAAGGAAATACGCTTGACTGCTGCTATGGGAATAGCATGAATGAAGAGGGAAAAGAATATTTCCTGTCCAGGAGGCTGAACTCTCCTCGCTGGGCCTCTGTTTGAAGGCAACCAGATCTCATCCACGATACTAAAAAGTCAGTGGTGAAATTCAAATTTATTTTTTTTTGCTACCGGTTCTGTGGGCGTGGCTTGGTGGGCGTGGCTTGTTTTTGGGGAGGTCTTATTATTTTGGGGCACCTGGAGAAAGATGGGGCTCCTCTTGCCGTCTTACCTGATTTCCAGCTCTGCATTTAAATATTTTGGGGGGAGGCTTATTTTAGTGCATGCGCTCAAAAGCCCAATCGGGCTTATTATCAGGGGATGTCTTATTTTCGGGGAAACAGGGTAGTCGTAAGTCGAGGACTACCTGTAGACCCACCCACTAATCATCCAACGTAGGACTCTACTTAGCTGTAAGAGACCAGCCAACGTTGCAAGATTTTATGACTGCTAGAGGGAGTGTGTCATAATTTGGGGGTTTTTTGGGGTGGGAAATGGCTCCCCTTTGGATGAAGCAAAAATTCAGCCAATTCTGGCTTATTAAAAAAAAAAAATTGGCTTAGTATTCTGGGAAAACTCAGTCAGGGAGTCAGTTCAGCCTTCCATCCTTCCGAGCTCGCTAAAATGAGGACCCAGATTGTTGGGGGCAAGAGGCTGACTCTGTAAACCACTTAAGAGAGGGCTGTATATAGCACCGTGAAGTGGTATATAAGTCTAACTGCTATTGCTAGTGCTAAAGTAATATTTCTTGGGCAACTTTAAGATTGTGGCTGGGGAGTGTGCTAGCTGGGGAATTCTGGGAGTTGAAGTCCACAAGTCTTAAAAGTTTCCAGTTTTGGAGACCCCTGACCTAAAGCAACAGTTGCATTGAAAAGGCTATCGTAGGATTTCAACTGTCTCATGAAAATAGCTTAGTCGTTTTAAAACCTGTTTTGATATGGGTTTTCTATTTTACTTCCAGTCCAGTTAGCTCATGCTAACTACGAGACATCCAATTCCTTGATGATGTGTAATTACTATTGCCATGCTTACTAGACTGTGTAATTCAACTATCTACATACAGATGATGATGATAGATGTTCATGGAAAATCCTGCTTCCCTCTTAAATTTAAATTTATTAAGAGCCTCGGTGGCACACTTTGCTAGTGCGCTGCTAAGTGTTTCCACTTATTTCCATCTGCCTGCAATTAGTGCCGGTTCGAATCTCACCAGGCTCAGCCTTCCATCCTTTCGAGGTAGGTAAACTGAGGACCCAGATTGTTGGGGGCAATAAGCTGACTTATAAACTGATTTATAAGCAATTTATAAGTTGCTTAAGAAATTGTAAGCTGCCCTGAGTCTCCGGAGAAGGGCGGGATATAAATTGAAATTAAAAAAAAAAATACAATGTGAGACCTTGCTGCTTTAAAGTTTCTCACAAAGAGATGGAAGGAGTGGGAAGGGGGGGGGGAGGAAGGGAAGGGAAGGGAGGAAGGAAGGAAGGAATTTTTTAGAACAATTGTATACTTACTGTAGAATCCATTTGGTTATATCTTGCAATGTCCTTATGCAGAGTTCTTAGCATAATCATAGCTACCATTCCAGAGAGGAAAAGGACAATCACCAGCGAATTCATTATACTGGAAAACAAGACAACCTGCTATTAGAATTGTTTATTTTTATATTAATCTATAAAATTGTTCTGAATTATAAAATTAAAGTAGGCTTTACCTGAACCACTGTATGTGTGTGTGGGACATGGATTCTAAAATGTAATCCCATCTGGATGCCCACCTGATTTCTTTATTTTCCTGAAAAAAATCAGTTATCCATCTTAAAATTTTAGAAATAGATTTCTGGGTTTTGAGGGAATAGAAAATACTGGACATAGCAAAAGGACAAATAAAAATCATTTTTTCAGGATTTCAAAAACTTTATCTACTAGTAGGTTTTAATCTTTGTCACTCCCAAAATTCTGTCTGAATTCATGCTGGCTCAAACCATTAAAGACCCATTTCTAAACAGACCAGCTGGTGCATGAAAGATTTTATAGATAATAGCCAGTATCTTAAATTGTCCCAGAAGTACATTGGAAGTAGCACAATTTGCAAAGCAAAGTATAATGTGGATATACCAAGGACACAAAGACTGAAAAATATTGAGGTTTTATTGTCATTATCACAAAATACGGTTATGGTTCTAATTTCTGAGATAGACAGCCATATAGATTGAGTGAATGAATGAACGAACTGGTGAAGGAATGAATGACGCTTAACCAGATTCACCATTCACTGCCTTTCAAGCGTCTCTTCTCCTGTTTGATCTCCCTTATTTATACAAATCCATCTTGTGCACTAATCCTGGATCAGGCAGTCCTACTCACAGTCATTCATATTTTGGTCACTCTCTGGTTTGACTACTATAAAGTGCTCTACATAGGGCTGCTCTTGAAGATCATTGGAAGCTGCAAACTGCTGAGAATACAGCAGTGCAGCCAATTAATAGGCACAATTAATTGCTACTTTGTGAGCTGCCTACCCCCTAGAAAGCTTCTAGTTGCAATTCAAAGTGCTGGTTATCATATATAAATATATAAATGAAATATATAAATATATGGTAATCAGCACTTTGAATGGCACATGCATTGCCTACTATTTCTGCCCATCCCATAAGATTTGACTGGATGGGCATGCTCTGAGCCCCTTGTATAAAACCATTTACTTGGAGAATCCAAGGAAGTGTCACAGTGCAGAATACCCTAGAGATGTTGATTGTTCTAATCCTGCTGGCCTTTTATATAGTCTTGAAAATTTGGCTTTTTCTCTAGCTATTGAGCCAATGCACTAGGTGAGCCTGCTTGCAACAGCTAAAATGTTTATGCCTTGCATTTTTTCTCTATTGAGTTTACATTGCTGGTTGTTGTTGTTTTTTTATTTGAACTTATATCTCTGGAGACTCAGGGCGGCTTACAATGTATTAAGCACAAATCAATGTGCTTTTAGCCATAGCCTT
>JANHFM010010976.1:110001-123956 GCA_032468115.1 Grayia smithii | reverse complement strand
ACTGTTTGCAAGGAGTATAAATCCTTCCATTCCTCACCATCCACTCAGAGCTGTAGAAGCTTCTTGGATGAGAAGTGAAATGTCTTCAAAGAAAAACAAGAAAGTTCAGTTGCCTCTTGAAAAAGCACCTTTGGGATTTCAGCCCCTTTTGCTAGAAAATGGTACCTGCATATCCCCCCCCCCCACTCAAGGTAATCTTCCTCACACTCTACACTCTTCTTCTTACTGATGTTGTTTTTAGAAGAAGGTGTTGGTTCATATTAAGGAGGTTGGTGGGTTCCAGAAAGTTTCCACTTACCTTTTTCCTTGTTGTATCAGCCCACTGCACTTTCTTGTTAATCATAGAAAAGGGGCATAGATGGGAACAACCCCAGCTTGCCTATAGGTTCAACTCTGTCCTATTACACTCTAAAGGAATTAAAAAAAGAATTGTGGGCACATGCTGGCTGCAAATTCTGGGAATTGAAGTCCACCTAGCTTAAAGCTGCTGAGTTTGAGGAAAACTGAGAAGAGTTCAAAGCTCCATTACACCTAGGGAATCACCTTCCCACCCTCCCTGTATTTACAGCACTGCATACTTTACATTGTACAAACCATGTCAAATCCCTGCAGAGAACCCTATGAGAAATCTCTGGATTGGCTAAATAATGTGGAGCCAAACCTTTAATATTGAATGGCGTGGTTCGTTCATTCATTCATTCATTCATTCATTCATTCATTCATTCATTCTATAACTTTGCCTTCTTTCATCTTTCATTGACAACCTCAGGCACAATTTATTGGTAATCCCATGCATGAACCAACAAAAGAAATGAAAACTCTTTACTCCTTCAAATTACCCACTTAATCAACCTGCCAACCCTTTAAGTCAATTTCTGCTAAGCCTCTCTCTTTGTGTGTGTGTGTGTGTGTGTGTGTGTGTTTCACACTATTTGCTCCTTGAATCCATGCAGAAAAATAAATGTTTGACTTTTCATGTGATGGCAGTGCTACGCGTTCAGCATTAGCGGAGGTGAAAGAGTTGGAAATATTTTGCAAGTGCAAACACTGGCTCTCCCAAGCCAATGTTCAATGGCAGAACATTGGCTCTCCCAAGCTGAAGCCTTCCATAGGTGTTGTGGCAGGACGGTGTCATTCAGCATTTTCAAGCATTTCTCCAGTTGCTTCTCTTCACATGCATTTGATTCTTTGTTATTTCTCAACCTAAGAGGGAAACCCACACTTGTCCATCTTCAACTTCACAGCCACTGCAACCCCAGGCCACAAAAGGAAGCTTTGGTTATCCATCTTTGATGAAACTGTTAACTCTGCATTGATGGGGTTTCATTGACTGTTTAAGCTCCTTGCAAGCTTCTATTTTCTTGAACATGAATTGATATTGAGCTACTCTTATCTAAAGAGTAAAGCTATCTATCATAGCTTTAACCAGATCAGAAAAGCCAACCCACTGAATTTGCATGACATCCCAATTTGGTTAGTTTTAACTTGTGCTGCACAAACCTTGTTGATTTATGTCATTTATGTTTCAGGGTATTGAGAAAACCCAGAAATGGGATTAATTCCATAATGACTTTAAATTTGATATGAAACTAGCCAATAAATGACTGGAGGTTGCACAGAGTTTAATGGCTTTGCATACATATCAGAGAAATGCTTGCTGGCATCAACTGAACATCTAATTATTAGTTCAGCCTGGTGGAGGACCATTTACTGATTCTTGATTACAGAATAACAGAGTTGAAAGGGTTCTTAGAAATTTTTGAATTCAACACCCATTTAAGAAGGAGACCCTATATGCTTTCAGACAAATGGTTTTCCAATCTCTTCTTCTTCTTTTTATTAGTTTACAATGTAAAATACAAAAATACAAAAGAAAATAATAGGAAAACTAGGAAAGGGAAAAGGAGAGGGAAAAGTGTAGGAAAATGGGAAAAAGGAAAGAAAAGACTTTTGTTTCTACTTGGAAACTGCTTCTGAACTTTATGCTTGAGGTGGAAAAAAAATGAAAGTCTGATTTTGTTAGGTCTCCAGCATTCCTTTTGTCTTCATCAAGGAAAAATAAATCCAACTCATGTTCAAAGTTCAAACCCCTTTATTTTCTTGCACACTGGCACTTCCTAGGCAATTCCAAAACTGAATCCTCCAGACCTCTCCTCCCCTTCCGCCTCACCCCATCGTGACGACCACCAATCATGCCCTTTTCCATCCGTGCCACGTAGTAAGTGCATCTGTTGATTATATAACCTTATTATGACTAACTTACAAACCCTTCCCTCCCCACTAAAAGCTGGCAGCTTGGAATGTCAGTAATATGGTTTCCAAGCCTGACACTGGCATGGTCACATGGTTTTTTGACATACACTTGCATCACTTAAAGATGAAGTTGCCCATCCCAATCAGTGTCATTAAATGAGCACTACCTGTAAAGAAAGGTGGATGTGTGTCAGTGGTGGGTTGCTCCCGGTTCGGTCCGGTTCACGCAATCCGGTAGCGGTGACGTTGTGATGTCACCGAATCGATTCTCCGCGGCCCAGACCCATGCCCACCCGCGCACCCGAACTTACTTTTATCTAGTAAAACCCCCCAAAATAGCACTCTGCGCATGTGCAGAGCACTTGTTTCGAGGTTTTTCCTGGAAAAATCTTACTGCACATGTGTGGTAGCACACTTTAGGCGCGCACGTGAGCAAAGCGAGCCCACATGCACAAATCGCGTGCTCGTGTGTGCAGGAAGAGAACCGGTAGTAAAGGTAAGTAGAACCCACCCCTGATGTGTGTATTGTAAGAAAGGTGGATGTGTGTATTGTAAACCATATTCTTGGTAGAAAAATGTGGTTCAGTTTTATCGCTGCAGCAGTCAGGATATTTTATTAGCATGGGTTATGTTGTCAACATCTGTCTGTAAGGACTGCTCTTTGTTTTACAATTGCAGCTGCACTCTTAGTCTGAAGTCTGATTCATATGCTACCAGAGCACTGCTTGAAAATGTGTGTTTAAAGAAGTGAATGCATTCACTATAATTGAGCTGTATCATTATGCCAGAATTGTTATGGCTATGAAGATTCTTTCTGAGATGAACAATTTACAGCTATTTTTACTTGAAGGGAAAACAAAGATTTTGTTTTGCCACAGGCTATAATCAGACAATGTTAGCTGAAAGAATAATATACATGATCATCAGAGAGATTTCCTGATATTATGGTGCCATAAAAAAATTTAAGCTGTCACTCAGTGATTTTGCTCATGTTTGGTTTGCTAAATATCCTAGATTAATTCGTGGGCATCTACTGGTAGGTCTGAGATCCTACCAAATGGTTTCCAATTAAACTAGAAATGGGAAGGCTAGAAGTGGGAATTTCTGAGGTTAGTTTGAATTTTCCCAAAGGTGAACTTTGCTAAACCAAGTTGGAACTTCTCAGTACTGTCAGTGAGCAAAGAAAAACTGTATAATCTAAGTTTGTTTTGCCAAGAAGAGGAAAAACAGAGTTAGGGTTAGTCCAGAGTTATTTATGAGTACCTTTAAGTGATTTGTTTATTTTCAGAAAATGTCATTTCACCCCCAAACCTGAAGACTTAACATATTTATTACATTAATAGCAATAGCACATAGACTTATATATGGCTTCCCAGTGTTTTACAGTCCTCTCTAAGCAGTTTATAGGATCAGCATATTGTCCCCAACAATCTGAGTCCTCATTTTATTAATCTCGGAAGGATGGAAAGCTGAGGCATCCTTCAGCTGGTGAGAATCAAACAGTTGGCAGAATTAACTTGCAATTCTGCATTTTAACCACTGTGCCATCATGGCTCTTAATGTTTATTATATGTTTATTATAACATGCTACTGCATTTTATAAACATTATATACATTTGTTGTTCAATTATTAAGGTGTGTCCGACTCTTTGTGACCCCCATGGATCATAGCATGCCAGGTTCCCCTGTCCTCCACTGTTTCTCAGAGTTTGCCCATATTCATGTCCATTGCATCAGTGACATTAAGCATCTTATTCTTTGCCATCCCCTTCTCCTTTTGCCTTCAATCTTTCCCAACTCATTTCCAGTGAGTCCTCTCTTCTCATTAAGTGACCAAAGTATTTGTGCTTCAGCTTCAATAACTGTCCTTCCAAAGAAGAGTTAGGGTTGATTTCCTTTATGATTGACTGATTTAATCTCCTTGCAGTCCAACAGACTGTCAAGAGTCTTCTCCAGCACTACAGTATGAAACCTTTGGCATTCAGCCTTCCTTATGGTCTAGTTCTCACAACCATACATTACTACTGGGAATGGTCCAACTCTCACAACCATGCATTCTTGCAGGGAAAAACAGCAATAGCTTTGACTACATGGACCTTTGTTGGGAAGGTGATGTCTCTGCTTTTTAATATGCTGACTAGGTTTACCATATGTTATTATAATCTGGCTTTAGAACAAACAAACACAATCCAAACAGTCTTATTAGCAAAAATTAGTGCTTTGTCCCTTAAACTTGAGGGATTCTGGAGGACAGATACAGTAAAATATTATTGATGCAATAGTTGTGGCTGGAGATCCTTTGCATAAATTCACTGTATGTGCCAGTTGGACTAGAAGGCCTTACTTATGGTCATGCTTTAGTCACTTCCCATTTGGATTACTGAAATGCACTTTACATGGGGCTACCTTGAAGGCCCCTTGGAAGTTACAGCTGGTCCATTTTGCAGCACTAAGCACAACACTGGGTGTTCATAGGCTTACTCTATTAAGTGAGCTGCACTGGCTCCCAATTTCCTTCTAGGGACAACAGGGTTGTCAAACTCATGTCATCATGGCCTTGTCAAGTGACGTATTACAACCTTTTTCCCCTTAACTAAACCTGGTGTGGGTGTGGCTAGCACGTGATGCATCCAGCCCGCAGTCCATGAGTTTGACAGCCCTGTTCTAGGTGGAATTGAAATAACTGATTATTACTTTTAAAGCCCTACTTGTCATGGGACAGATTATCTGTAAGACTCCCTCTCCCTGATAGTTTAAAAAGCAATCTGAATATCTCAGCTTTTCCTCATTATTACAAATTATAGAGGAATTGATTGAACAGATTCACACTCTTCTCAACAAACCGATTCTGTAGTAAAGTTATTGGAATCAACACGGATAATACCAAAACAACTAAGACATTAATTTCAAAGAAAAAAAAATGCATCAGTATAAACACTGGTGCAGAGAATGATTAAATTATACTTGTAAAAGGTTAATGCCATTTACCTTGTCTTCAATTTTTAATTTAGATAATTGGGTGGAATTTTGTGATAAAACAAGTCCTTTTATCTGTTCTGATTTTTCCATGCATTTTTATATAAGTATATGTTAATACATTGTTCAAATCTGTTTTGAAATATTATAAATTAGCTCAGGTATAAATTACTGGCAAATAGATTAATAAAAATCCTAAATTAGGGATGCAATCCAAAAAGCAGAGATAACCCATTACTTAATTCCATGAAAGTTATAAGAATACAGATGAAGAAAAAAAGAGAAAAATGGGACAGGGAATACTGAAATGAGAAAGAAATGTAAGGAAGTATTATCAGAAATGCATTGTGAGCAATCAAATGTTATTTCTATTCACATCTTGGAAGCCTTACCCTCAAAAAGACAAAACAGTCAAAAGATTGTTGACATGGAAATGTATCCTACATTAGGATGTCCAAATATGTTCCAAACATGGTCTTGAGACTTGAAGTTGAGCTGATTAGAATTGATGCTAAAATCTACAAAAGTATCTATTATATCTGGAGAGCCATCTGTTTCTTATTTAGACCAGTGTTTCCCAACCTTCACAACTTTAAGGTATGCAGCCTTCAGTTCTCAGAATTCCTCAGTCAACATGGTTGGCTGTGGAATTCTGGTATTAGAAGTCCACATGTATTAAAGTTGCTAAGGTTGGGAAACATTGCTTTTCTTTTTAATATTGGATAATATTTGTCACAATGCGAAAATATTATGAACAAATTGAGATTCTTTGGTTCCTCCCCAGAATATTGGTTAATTTCAGGATTAGATAAGGCTAAAGAAGCAATGCTTTGGGGCACAGAGTGACAAAGTAATGTATCCCAAGCTAAAGGGATCTGTTGCTCTCGGTCTCTCATGGATACTCACAATATCTTCCCTGAGCTTTCTCTGAATTCACCTTCTCACTTAAAACACTGATAGACATTCTCCAGAGCCTGATTAATTGCACTTCTTTTACCTCATAGAAGCTGTTTATAAGGAAGTTGCAACTTCCCAGAGATTGGAGTATGTCTTGCAACGCGGGGAATACAGAAAATAATAAATATACCCTTTACGCTGCACGTTTTATGCTGATTTTCAACTAAGGCTAATTCAGCTTCTCTTAATCAATTTCTTCAGTCATTCAGACAGACTTTATATTGATTATTTGCTTTCTGACAGGAACCAGGGATTAATTCAGTCAGCTGCAAAATGTGTTTTTTTGCAACAAGAACCTGTGGTAATGCTCCATGGAATTAGATAGACAAATAGATCATCTGGGTTGGACACAGAAGAAAACATTTATTAGTGTTTTGACTGTTTGTAACACTACCTTTGATCAGGGCTAAGATTATCATAAAGCAATTGCTTTTGGTACAATACTTGGCTAGGGAGAGTGAGTAATCTGGCCTGGCAGTCTTTCTCCCAGAGATTCAACCAACAAACTCCATTGAAATAATTGTTGAGCACATCATTCTCATCCACCAGATTGCTTTCCTTCACATATAGAATGAAAGAGGGATCAGCTGATGTCTGACTTTCTATGTCTGTTCTGTAACTTGTTATGGTCATGTCAATGACTGTTGCCTTTCCCCCTCGCTTTTAGGATTATCCATGCTAATTACCCACAGTACTGTTTTCAGTGGCTTTGGAAGGTCCTGGGTCCTTTTGACAGCTTAGATAAAGATAATGGAAATTATTGCCTGTTGTTGAGGTCTTTCTTTGTAATGGTGTGTGGGAATGAGCTTATGAGACAGAGAGGAAGAGCCACAGCCAGTCAGGTAAGAAACAGTTTAGCCCACAGCAGAAAGTTGAGTATGGCAAACATCTCAGAATTTTTTAGCCTATAAACATGATGTGGAGAAATATACTTGCAGACTTGCAAAGTTGATATCATCCTTATGAGACGTCAAGAAGACAAGAAACTGGCTGGCTTTTATCTAGTTAATTCTTTGGATATTTATTAATTTTTAATAAATGAACACCAAGCTATATTTTTGCTAGCTATATCACGTGGTATGTGTGCATACTCCAGCTGAAAATAAGGACAGATTGGGAGTATGGGGGCCACAAATTAAAATGGAAATTTTCTTCAGTAATTTTCCAACAATAACAAGGTTTCATTATTTTCACATTGAAGCCAATGACATTCTAGTATTCTTGGGACAGCTTCCTCTTCCAGTGTAAACACTGAGAGATTTTATTGTGTGGAGAGTGACATCTCCTCTCCCATAATACATTCTTATCCCTTGTCCTAAATTTTTCTGTTCACTATAGTTGATAAGTCGCAACTGTTCAGAAATTCAATGTTTTTCTGAAAGCTTGCTTGTAGAAGACAGTGCCTGAATGAACACATTTCAAAGTTTATGGCTGCCTGAATTGGTGAGGAATCTTCTTTCTAGTTTAGATCTTTATTTTTTTCTTGTTTTCAAGATTGCATGACTATTTAAAAAGGAAGCAAGATTTTTTCTTCCAAAGAGGAAACACTTCGTAGTCATAAGGAATTAAATCGATCATTTACAATTTTTCAATTAGTCCTCATTCAATTTAATGAAACAGAGAAGAATACGGGAGAAATTTTTATGGTAGAATAGGCAAGAGGGTGGTGCTATATGTATTTAATTATATGTATAAATATTGCATGTGAATACATATATTGCTTAGTGCTCTTTAACTTCCTTGTCTTTCCATGGTTCTAATAAATCCCAAGGAAAGACATAGCCAGAAAAAAAATGTTGGAATTTATTTCCAATTACAAGTGCAGCTCTAACTGAAGGAAATAGTTTGAAAATGAATTATGGAGATCATTAACAATTACATCTTGGCATTCATTTCCCTTTCTGTCTCTCCATCCCTTGACAAAACACTGGTCTCTGTGGCTAAGTTTTGGTTAAAAAAAAACATTTTATATTTTAAACTGAGAGTACCTTAAAAAATATGTTACACTTACATGTAAAAAAAACCACCCCTGCTTTGAAAACAAAGCTGAGAATCATTGTACTTTCCTCTTCTTTTTTGGACACTTGTAGGAAATTTGCATAACAATGATTTCTTTTAATGTAATCTTATAGATGATGTTAATTAGTCCCAAAGACATATTTGTTAGGGCCTGCCTGTTATTCACGATCATTTAATCTGTACAGTTATTTTCAAGGCAGCAAAGCAAAGGAAGGAGAAATAGATAGAATTTCCAGCATTTCATTGTGGTTGGAAATTCGTAGTCCAAGACCAAAGCTATGAGAAATATAGGATGACTATAACAGATGAAAAAGCAAAGGAACTGGACTGCTTGGGGGAAAAAAAGGAGATTCAGAAAGTGAAATCTTAAGATCATTTTAGGATAAAGAAAGAGAAACTGTAAAAATACTTTTCCCTTTCTAAAAAAATAGATGTTTAAAAGACACACAAATCCACTGCAGCACTAGCCCCATTTTGACATAAGAATAACACAGGGAAGTGATACCATATTGTGTGTGTAAAATGTGTATCTATAGTGCATTTAAATGTTCTTGATGGGCATCATGAAATCGCTATAATGTGGTGATGCTCACTTCTAATCTGCTTTTATCATTGTGCCCATTGTGTATGCTTCCAAGCATTCTGAAACTGCTCTTGGCAAAAGCATGGAATATATTAAAGACTGGTATGGGTGTATGTAATGTTCTGACATTTCATTTTTGGGTTTTATTCTCGAAATCTATATTTACTCAAGTATTCATCTGTACCTTTTAGTGTATTAGAATAGGATGATTTTAGGAGAGAAAGTCAGTTAGAAATAATTGTGGCCTGCTGTTAATTTGAGAAATTTTAGACATGAGGTTCTGTGGGCTACACAGGACATCACAATTATTTCTTTCTTCCATAAAGTTAGAATATTTCATTTTTTTAAATCAATAGTTTATTCAATGAGTGAACACTCATTCAGTGGCTGAGAAATGATCTTCTTTCAGTGCTTTTCAGAGATCCAGAAAACTCTTCATTGAAACTCTGAAAAAACAATGTGTTTTTTCATTTTGTTTAGACCAGTGCATCCCATTTTTTTTTCTTTCATTAACCCCAACCTGCTTATCAGAAAGTCCTTTATTTCCAGTGTAGGTAAAATATTTCAAGTCAATTGAATTTCCTGTTGTGACTGGGTAATTTCATTACCCAAAGGGAAAGATACCCAATACTTTTACCCAGTTTGGGAACTTGGACAGACCACAATGCTAAGGCAAGCCTAAAAGACCTCTGAAAGAAACTGTCATAAAATCCTAAATCATTCTTAAATCATTCTTACCTAGAGAAACCATAGTGTCTTTTTCAGGGAAAGAAAGCTTAAAGAAAACAGGGGATGTTGGAAAACAGGTTCAGCCTAGTATTAGCTTTGGCTAAACCAAATTTAGAACCTTTATATGCATGAAACCCTTGCCACAATATATGACTGAGGACTGATTTTGTATATATAACTCACTTATTTTTCTGTGGCTGGATAATGTGTATTTCTACTCTGAAATTGCTTCCTTAGGCAAATTTAACGTACAATAGATCCCAGGTGTTATTAGTGTTGGAATCAGTTTTGCACATTGCTTTCCAATGCCAAAGTTTGATGCCAAGCAATTAATAGATGTAACTACATCTGACAATTAAAATCAACAAAAGAGACAACTTGATTAATAGCTTTGAGCAATATGGGGACTCTGAAGAGTTGGCATGCATGCAGTATTTATGGTTTATCTTTGTAGAGTAATTGGAGTAATTGATAGTTAGGAAAGAATATCAGCTTGCATATCATAAGCTATAAATTGATTGTTGATTTTCCAGAGCAAGGGGGGAAAAGAGATTATCTACATTTATAAAAAAAAAAACAGAGTAAATGATGGTACAACTAATCTTCATATTATAAATTATGTGTTCTTTGTCCTCTGTTTAGTGTTTCCTCTCCAGCTTGAGAATGAAGAAATAATTAATTGCATCCATGTTTCAGGACATTGAAGAGGTGTTGATAGTGACATGTTATAGTTTATGGGATATGGTATGATGTTCATTATGACAACAACTTCCCCATTTCCATATTGATGTTACAACAGGGAAAATTAGGCAGCCTGGTTCTGTCTATTAAAAACAGAATAAAGTTAACAAAAAGCATCCTTGCCTGCTAAATTCAATCTCAGTGCAACTTGGAAAAATGGTAATAAATGAATAAATAAAACACCATTATTTTTTCCATATAATTGCAATTCAAAACTGCCTCTGAATCAATTAGTGTTGCATAGATTAATACTCATATTGAGTCAGAAATGAAGAACAGAAAGGACATTAAGTTTTAATGCTGGGATTAAGGAAAACTGTATGTTCCTTAAATCAAGTTCAACTCTTGAGCACAAGGACAGACCAAAGAAATGAACTGTCTTTGCCTTCTCTGATAATTCTCTGACTATCAAACTGGCCTAGAGAGTTGGGATTTTATTGTGGCTTCCTGTCATATTAGGTAAAACCATGATTTTCTTTCTCAAGATTATATAGATTAATTTTATGGTATCATTTTCTAGTGGCAGCATTAGTATGTGTGTAGTATGAATGCTGACAGTGGGAAAGATCATTACTAAAATTTCTCACATCAGATATAGACAGGATTAGAGTATTTAGTTTCTAAAATGTATCCATATTCATTGATTTGAAGCACAGACTTTTTTAAAAAGCTGCTTGGGATGGTCATGTGACTATATAATAGGACCAAATATATATTTAATTCATGTTTTCAGACAACTATAGTCAGTCGGGTGTAGAGGTTAAGGCATCAGCCTAGAAATGAGGGGACCATAAATTTTAATCCTGCTTTGGACATAAAGCTAGATGGACAACCTTATGCCAATCACCTCTTCTCAACCTTAGGAAGGAGGCAATGGATAACCACTTCTGAAGAACCTTGCCAGAAAAACTGCAGGCACTTGTCCAGATAGTCTCGGCGAATCAGACATGAATGAATAGAAGAAAAATAATGTGTCAGAGGACCACATGCAAAATTAAGAGGAGCAAGAAGACTAAGACATACATAACCATGCTCCAGACACATCTTTGTTTTAGAAGCACAAATTAGGCCACTTTGTATTACCTACAATGCAATTAATTTTCTCTCCATTCCTCCTCTTTCCAAGATTGACTTGCCAGTCATGAAGTTTAATGAGAGCAAATAAACATTTAATTGAGAAAGAATATGAATGTAGAAGCTAGATACCTAATGACCCCAGCAACTTCATCCATTAACATTAAAACTGTTGCACTTTTTATCTGTAGTTCAGACTATGCCACCACTTCACTGAGACCTTGACCCAATAACTCATTAGCTATCATATTTTAGTTTTGCTTAGCTATGAAAGATTGTAGATTGAGTCCTATTATTTTGCTATCTCAGTCCTAGTTATCAGTAGAGCATAAAGAATTGAAACAAGGCAACTCTGAACTCTGCTACCCAATTTTGTACCTTGATGTCTCTTGGAATTAACACAAAAGGTTTTTGCCATTTAAATCCTCCCAAATTAACTTCTGTTGTAAATGGAGTGAGAGGGAGGAAAAATCAAGAACTTGTCCCACTAGGTTTCATTCACCGCACACTTATTAAGTGGTATTTGTTTTTACAATTGGTAGTGATGGTTTTCCTAGTGTTGTTTCCATTGCAAATGAGTTCCTTACCTACAGTAAATGATTTTCTAGCTGGCCTTGACTATATTGAAAAATCCATAGTACTTGGCTCTGACTAGTT
Source organism: Grayia smithii (assembly GCA_032468115.1). NCBI lineage: Eukaryota > Metazoa > Chordata > Lepidosauria > Squamata > Grayiidae > Grayia > Grayia smithii. Next base: position 111,967 of record JANHFM010010976.1, on the reverse strand, counting down.
AATGCTTGGGGATAGGAGATCATTGGGAAATTCCAACCCAGTAGACTAGATTGGGAACTTAAAAAAGGAGGGGAAAAAAAAGAAAATCTAGAAGAAGGCAATGGAAAACACTTTTGTATTATGGGCAAGAAAAATCCATTGAGATGGGTCTTAGGTCACCAGAAGTCAAGCTCAATTTTAGGATAAGTTGAGCCTTTATTTATATACCGTTTTCCCCAAAATAAGACATCCCCTGATAATAAGCCCAATCAGGCTTTTGAGCACATGGCAATAAGGCCAAGCATTTATTTCAGGGTTCAAAAAAAATATAAGACAGGGCCTTATTTTCGGGGAAACATGGTAAGATCAAATGGAACTCTATTGCCCAATTATTTCCCTTTAAAATCAAATTGATTGCCTTTCTGGGGTGTTATTTCTGTAAACTTTAGACACCCTTTCAGCACACATTTCAAACACAAATCACAGCTAATACATGAACATATAATACCGGATGAGAATACTCATTTTGTGTGAATATAACAATTACAAGGAATATTAACTTCTCTCCACTCCAAATATCGCAAGACAATTGCAGTTTGGTCCAACTCATATATAATATTGTTATATATTAGCAAGAATGACTTAATTGTTATACCCAAATGGCTTAGAACTGACAGCACCTCCCTTTAAAATATATTTTCACTTCCTGAATTTTCTGACACTTTTCAAAATATATTAAAAATTCCCAGCTTGCGAGAGAAAATCGGTTTAGAAGTAAGTATTTAAGTATATATTTAAATGTGAAGTTTCATGCAGCTTTTTAAATGCAGATTAATGCATTAAAAATGTATTCATAGCATCTATTAATGAATGCTATGAATAATGGACGAATTCATCCAGAAGTAATATATCTTGATTCATTAACCCATCCCAAATGTCTCAGTTAGTTTATAACAGAGGTAGACAGCCAACAACTTTTATATTAAATGCAGCCTTCAAAGTCTTATTTTGAACTCCAAGATCCCTTAAGGAATTGCTCTGCAAAAAAATAAAAGAATATGGCTAAAGGCTGTGGAAAGGTTCATTTCTTTATAAGTTTTACACAATCAGGCCTGCCTTATCTATAAAATAATTTTACCCTTTCATGGCTTCCAAATACAATAATTCCAAATGTCCATTTATTTATTTATCAATTTTTTTAAACATTTCTCCACTGCATAACAGCTCTGGACAAACAACGATTGAAACCATACCTCATCTCCTGTTATATTGCACCATCTATAAGGATTCATGGACTCATTCTATACTCCTTGCCTGATAAAATATCTGGGAAATTTTGATCTCTTTTATGTACAGCTATATTGAATCAGTTTCTTTGAATGTACAGTAGATAAATTCTGTTATATTGTCTGTAGAATTAGGCAGACCTTCAAATGATTCTTAGCACAGCCTTAGAAAGTGGGAAAGGACACTGGGAGGTTCTATGAGGAACCCAATAACAGCAAAACAATAACTCTGCTCGAAACAGAATACCTTATGCCACCAGACTTGAAATTCTGGGCTTAGAAAACTTAGAACTATGCCACCTTCGGTATGACCTAAGCATAACTCATAAATTTATCTGCTACAATGTCCTTACCTGTCAGTGACTACTTCAGCTTCAACCACAGCAATACATGAGCACACAATAGGTACAAACTTAAAGTGAACTGCTCCAAACTCAATTGAAGAAAATATGACTTCAGCAACAGAGTGGTCAATGCCTGGAATGCACTAACTGACTCTGTGGTTTCATCCCCAACCCCCCCCCCCCAAATGTTAACTTAAGACTGTCTACGTTGACCTCACCCCATTTCTAAGATGGGGCATTTCTGTAAGGGGCATGCATAAGAGCACCAGCATGCCTATCATCCCTGTCCTAATGTTCCCTTTATTTGTATTCATTTTATGTATTCAATTCATGCTTATACTGATATATATTATCTAA
>JANHFM010010976.1:39447-49877 GCA_032468115.1 Grayia smithii | reverse complement strand
GTCTTTTTTTTGTCTGTAGTAGTTTTGTCGTTATATGTAATTTTCTTTCTGTTTTTAAACCTGTAAATACCAATAAATATTATATTTTTTTTAAAAAAAATTTGGCTGGAAGAAATATTGGCGACCCAAATAGAGGCAAGACCTAAACTTTTCCTTCTAGGGATAACTTCATATTCTCCTGTGACTATAAAGAAAGTTCAACTTTTTTTTAATCTTTTCATTTTTTTTTCCTTTTCTGGTTTTTCACCTACTGTAGCTTCTGGGGGTTGGAAATATAACTTTTAAACAGAAAGGATAAAAAAACCCATATTTAAATATATGCTTAATGAAGCATATGGTGTATATTCAGAGAGTCAATAGAGATAATTCTTCTGAAAGTTAATTGTAATTATTTTATTCTATGCAGAACACCAGCTAACTTGCAATATCCTTTACACTAGCCAACTAGCTGCCATCTTCCTCCTCCTCCTTAAATTTGTATGTTGCTTGACTCCCAATAACACTAGAGGGATCACAAGTAAAAACATTTTTAAGAAATACAATGATTCAAAAGAATAAAAGATGACAAAAAACAGATTGGAACAAAAGAAGAAATAAATTCATACAATCGAAGACACTTAAGAGGTTTGCCTCACTTTCACCAAAGGCTTGGGACAAGACCTTCAAGCACCTTCAAAACACCAGCAAGTTGGACACTATCTGGACCTCAGGAGGATGAGATTCCAAAGGATGGATGCTGCTATAGAAAATATGTGGTTCTAGCTTGGCAATTATTTGATTGATTGATTGATTGACTGACTGACTGATTGATTTAAAATATATATGCCTCCCATCTCACCAAGAGAGTTACCATTGTTTAATCAAAAGGACCTGGAGTACAACTATCCTATCAGTTCTAATTGGCTAGGCAGCTACTATCCATATTCCTGTAGCTGAAATTCAATTTAAATAAATTCTTAGTGTAGCGCTTACCCTCGTAAGGGTTGCTGAAGTCTGGGTTCTCCTGGCCTTCTTTGAATGACTGCCAGTCCACCCTGGTCCTTCTCTGATGCAGCTCTACTTGATGGGATGGTGATCAGCCTCCTCTCAGCAGGCAGGTCATGTGATGGGGTGGTATTCAGGTGACTGGTTGGAGCTTCTTTCTCTCTCTTCACTGTCTCTTGAATTGGGCTCTCCTTCCACGGCCTCTGCTCCTTCATTGTTTCCTCTGCTTGCCTCTTTTCACTCAAACTCTTCTTCTGAGGAAGGCTTGCCTCAAAGAAGCCTCTCCTCTCCTCTCTTCTCCTCTTTTCTTATTTCCCTCAGGATTGGTCCACAGAAGCTTCTGCTATCCTATTTTTTTCCCCCTCAGGCTTTGGCTCACAGAAGCCTCTGCTATCCTTTTCCTCATCTGGGCTCACCTCCAAAAACCTCTCCTCTTCCTCCCGTTTTTTTTTCTTTTTCCTCTCTCCAGCCAAGCCCCTTCTTCCTTCCCTTGTACTCCCTCTGTCTCCTCCCCTTCCTCCCAAACCCTCCTCCCTCTGCTATATTAGTAATGTATTTATGCATTCTGTGCATAATCAAACAAGTGATGTTGTCCCAAAGATGCTTTTCCAAAGGCTTTTTGGGTTTTTTTCCCTTCTTTGAAAATATTTCACTTCTAATCCAAGACGTTTCTTGAATGAAAAGCAAAATATTTTGAAGAATAAGCCAATAAAGTCCAGTTGCCTTTTGGAAAAGCACCCTTGGGACTATGTATGCATTGAATGAATGAATGAACGAACGAACGAACGAACGAACGAATGAATGAATGAATGAATGAATGAATAAGACTATTGTAGTTTCTATCACCTAACATGGTAGCATCTCAACTTACTTCACATAGATTAGAGGGAGGAAAAGGCATGACAAGAAACAAACTGGTGGGGCATGGTCTAATTCAAGGCAAGGCTGGAACTTTAGATCAGGGGTCCACAACCCTTGGTCCATGGACCAGCACCAGTCCATGGCATGCCAACAACTGGGCCATGCAAACAAGTGAACCCTCATCCATGAGATGCAGGCAGCATGCAAAACCACACCCCCTCCAGTCTGCAGAAAAACCTTTGTCTGTGGAAGCAGTCCCTGGTGTCCAAAAGGTAGACCACTGCTTTAGATGACAGGAATATGTCCAAAAGATGTTGTAAGACCAACTGATTGTTATCTAACAAGCAGAGAAGCAAGCTGCTTAAGCCACCATTCTTTATTCATTTTGCTCTGAAGGTCCAACCACATTTAAGTCTACTCTACTCTTTTGATTCATAGACCAAGGAAAAGGGTGATATATGTCCTGCACAGAAACTGTACACAAGTGCTAAGCTGCAGGTATAGTGATGTAAGGAAGCATATCTCCTAATAACAAAATATCATACATTGCAAGGATCTGTTTATATCTTTCCTAAGAGTGATCCCTTGCTTCCACCTAAGTTTACCTATTTTATCCACTGAACTACGGTCTACCAGACACCACTGCTTCAGCCTTATTGTAAAGAGTGGTGTATATATCAAGGAGAAGAATTAGAAAATATGAGCTTAACAAAATTATAGGAAGAATACAAGAAAACAATCAGATATCAGGAAGCCAGGTTTATTAATGCCTGCAAATTAGGGGCTGCCAGTTTTCATTGTCAGGATCTGAGCAATCAAGATGCGATTTCTATATTTCTGTTTTGCAGTTAGATTGTTTGAGTTGGCTTTTATTCTTAGTTAATCATAGTGAAAGCACAATTTTCCATAAGTTAGCAGCAACATAAATACTAGCTGAATTTACAGTATAAGAACTGTACACAGTTTAACTAATTCTGCTGTAATGTATTCATTTTTCTTTTCAATTACTTTTTTCTGTATATTTACTTGATACTAAAATCATGATCTGAATCCAGAAGATAATATTTTGTCTTGTTTGATAAAAAGGAATAGGGTCACATAAGCATGAGAGTGGGGGAAATCAAGGTGTCCCCCCCATGAATGAATTTTCTTGTTCAACATCTTTCTTTAGAGTTGGCCTATAAAATCATCTATAGGGAAAATGATTGCTGGTCAGGAGATTTCTCAACAATTAAAAAAAGATAAGATGGGTGACAAATTCATACATTCATACATACGTTTTCTGAAAAATACTAATAGAACTAGTCCACACAGAGAAATGTGAAATAAGAAAGAGGGAATGAAAAACAGAGCATTAGATAATTACGATTCATCATCGCAATTAAAAGTAAATTCCATTTAGATATCTAGAACTTTATCTTAAAAGCTAAGGCAACACTCCATGAATTCTGGTTAGTATAGTCACATAGTCAGTTCAGGAAGTGCTGGACAGAAAAGTTCCATGTAGAGTGATTGTATAATGTATTTTTTGCTGTGAAAAGCAAAAGAAATCAAAAAGTAAAAACTATGTTTTATCCTTTCAGAAATAAACAATCCTTTATAATAAACAGAAAGATCAATATATTAAGCCACATCTTAGACAAATGGCCTATTTGGGATCTATGCATTAGAACAACCTATTTTAGGTGTGGCCAGATCCCAACTATTACTATAGTATAACTTCTATCTAAATTTAACCATATAATTGAACTGAAAATATAGATCTGATTACAATAAATTGTACGAGTGATACTGAAACCATGGCATAAGGCAGAGACATTAGGAAGTGGACTGTAAATATGCATACAAACATATATTTATGTATGTGAATCTACATATTTGTATAAAAATTCAGGACCTTTTTCCTCCAGTAGCTACTTATTTAATTTAAAAGAAAAATTGTAGAGGACCATAAAAAACATATTTAAAAAGATGAAAATTACCAGCCATTGCCTGCAATTTTGAATAGCTACTTAACAGCTTCAAAATTGTATATATGTGTTGATAAATAGATAGAGTAAATATATCTACAGTATGATTTTATACAAGCAATAGCATGAAAAAAATGTTTTTAGATTAACATTAGATACAGATTTGATAAATTTAAGATTTTGTGTGTGTGTGAAAATGAGTCAATTATCACATCTTCTTAGTCTTGAGTACTCAAGAGGGATTTTTGGTGATGTTTAAAGAGGAACAATTCAATCTTGCACAAATATTAGACTTAATTGCTCCACATAATACCAAATGAATGATTGTATTGACAATCCAAATAATAATTAATCAGTAAGGTATGATTTTTTTTGGGGGGGGGCGAGATAGATCTTGTGTCACCTTTCTGAGTGAACACTTCAAAAGACAGAATGCACTGAACAATGTTTTCAGGTTTATATTGCCATCAGACATGTTCATTATCTTTTGACATGATGTGCAGCACCATCTGGAGTGCGTGCAAATAAAAGAATTAGAAACAACATGGCAAAGTCCACTCAAATATTCTAGAATCCCATCTGAAATTAATAAAGGTTTTGTTTTACTGCAGCCAATTTCTTCCTTCAGTAGCAATTTAGCATCCAGCATCTGGAATGGATCTTGGTAAACAGAAACATAAAGTCCAAAAGAGCTGGTTTTAAGTTGGGGTGGCAACTTAGGAGGTACAGCCTTCTGCAGCTTTTCTAGGTGATGTTTAATAGATGCTTTCTTACTGTATATGCTTTCTTACTGTATATCTGCTGGTTTTGTAGGCAACAATTACAACAGTCAAATGGTTTGTAGAACTATGCCCAATGACAAGTTGTGAAAACTGATTTCACTTTATCAATAGATAACTTACATGAGAAATGTATCTCCTAGTGGACTTTCCCAATGCAACCTTAAGGATTGCATTGGGTATATAGCCAGATGGATTTGTTAAAATAAAATATTCCTGATTGTGAGCTGGAAGAAAGTACTGGCCTAAACTGTTTAGTCCACTTTGCTGATCCCTTTTCTGTTTCAGTAACAGTCTGATGAATGCTGCTGTCCATACAGTTTTAATGCAGGACAAATTAAAGAAGATGATTAGTGAATCTCCATAGCCCTTGTTTTTCCTTCTCCTGAGAGCCACCTGCTGAAAGGAAAACAACAAATAATCACTGTCTTTAACATGTACTGGGGCACTGATAGGGTGGATGCTCAGAATGGCTGATTTACTCACTTCTGAAATAGCCCAGACAATAGTTTAAAGGCACAAAAGTCCTCTGTGTCTATTAATTATTAACTGGACTGTTTCTGAACACAAGTACTCTCCTGAAGAATTTCTAAATCTATGTCCAAGAAGCTCCTGGATGACAGGTCCCAAGCATTAAAAAGAGGTATGTTATGAAGTGGAATAGAGCACTCATTCAGAGAACAAACTTCATCCTTGATTAATGCTACAACACAGTGGCAGTGGTAATAGCTGGTAGCAAGTAGCAGCCAAAATCCCATCTCTCATCACTAAAGTAATAAAAGAGTAAAAATTCATGCCTTTGTCACCAGAAGCAGAAGTGAACAGGTAATGCATTCATTAATCTCAGAAGCAGCAAAAGCTAGCTGGTAGAATCTTGATTTAGATTCTTTGTAACCTCTGATTTTGTCAGTTCCTATAGCAGTGTTTCTCAGCCTTGGCCACTTAAAAACTTCAACTCCCAGAATGCCATGCATCTTCAAGTAGCCAAGGTTGAGAAACACCCTAATACAGTAAAGACAATGGTTACTCTGTCCATGATACAGGAAAGGCCTAGAATTCCCAGAGCGCACTCCAAAGTATCTCAAAATACCTTCTTGTGAGGACTGATATACAACCTTTGTAGCATGTCTGCTTCCTGAGACATTCCATTATTTCTAAATAGGCACCCAATTAGAACAGCCTAGCTTTAAAGTAGCATTCAAGATAATCACCATTTTAAAAAATGGTGCATTGTCTGAATCACAGTGCCCTATCAGTACCAATGATGATAATTGTTGATTCCTCTTCTTAAAGCAAGATAGTTAACCTAGTCCTTTGATGGACATGCTGTTTAAATAATTTGCCCTGCCCTGACATAATGGCATTCTATTAAGTTATAAGAATTGAAATAGTGGTTCCAAATTGTAGAGCATATTCATAGAAGTCTCTTGAGGTCTCATAGATCATTTTTATAAGATTTAATAGATTCCTAATTATTACTATGAATTCCTCCATCATTATTGCACATGGAAAATATTGTTTACTTATTATTACTTAATATTGTTTACTCATATATCATACTGAAAGTATATAACAAAGAGATATATCCAAGTACTTTACCCAGAACTGGGAGAAAGCAGGGGGATTTCAGGCCAAATAAAATGCATACAATGAATTCATACATATGGTGCAGGTGTACTGCTACCAGAAGAATAAATAAGGACCAACAATTCAGATGCCTTAAAGAATTGTTTAGAGAAATGTACAGAGGGCAAGCTACTAGCCATATTTCAGCAATTTCTGCTTCAGGGTCAGCTGAAGCAAGAAGTTACTGTTGCACTGAAATTCTGCTTGCAAACTTTCCCTAAATACAGCAATTGCAGGAACAGATGCTGGAAGAAATAAGCTTTGTCCTTCTTCCCTCTCCTCCCACCTCTGTCTTTCTATCTTTATGATAGCAGTAGTCCTTGCAGCAATGTTGTTTAATAATTTAAGATAATTTATCTTACTTTAAAGATAAGGCACTGAAATCATCACAGAGTGTCTATCTGAGACTGAAACCGTATAAAGCTCTATTGAACTTGATAGAGAGTTCTCTTGTAGAGAAATGTAGATGTAGAGGTTAGAAGCCATCAACTTGTGGGTACATTTTAGAGAACGCATTCGGACAAGGAATGATCAGCTCTAGAATTAGTCAACCTGCATAATATTATTGGTTCTGATAGTCTATAAGTTAATTTCAAGTCTTGATTTGGGGCAACTTTCAGGTTCTGTGTAATTCTGAATATCCCTCATATATTCAGTAGTATATTGCTATAGTGCCCATATCACATTTACGGTATCTTCCTAAAAGTTTGGTTGGCACCTGTGGTCACTTATGCTGGTCTTTGACTGGATCCAATAAAACTCTTGCATTCTTATGTTGCTGATTTTTTTTAAAAAAAAAATAGCACTGAATTTCAAACACACCAATTAAAATATGTCCTATATCTTCAACGACATCTCTCACCTTTTAATCAATGGATATTATTTTATATTAATGTAATGAAGCTGTTTCAAGTTAAAAGTTTTTATATTTTAATGTTTTATGATGCATTTTTTGTTATAACTTGTGAGCCACTGAGAGTCTTTTTATGTTTGCAACAGGATTTAAACTCAATAATTAACGAAATATGTTAACTAAAACATGTTGTCCTAATTAAAGGAATAAATGTTTCAGGGAGGACTACTTGCTTTTTATGTATGGCAACATTAGTAAGTCCTCCTGGACTCAGCGCTCACCCTTGAAGAGCAGGTGATAGCTATGGCTGGGAACTTTTGCACATCTTTGTCCTGTGTTACACCCCTTCCTGGATCTGGAAGCCCTGCTCACAATCACTCATATTTTAGTCACCCCTCATTTAATTATTACACACTCTACATGGGGCTGTCCTTAAAGACAAATGGCCCAAATGCAGTGGCACAGGTAGCTATGGGCACTTCTCACTATACCGTGTGTGTTACCACTATTCTGTGAGCTGCACTGGATCCCAGTTGACTTCCAGAAGTAATTCAATATCTTATTTAAGGCCTTGTATGTCATAGGACTATCTGAGAAATTATCTTCTCCCTAGGCCATCTATCTGCCACACACACTCAATTAGGGAGAGTGCACTTAGGTCCCATCATTGATACAACAGCATTCTGTGGAACCAAAGAAGACTGTCTTCTCAGTGGCATCCTTTATTTTATGCAATGACCTTAGTCTTGACATAGGATTGGCTCAACTCTGTTGAACTTTAGAAAGGTTGTCAAGATCTGGTTCTTTCCCAAAACCTGGAACATGTTTACTTGGTGATGTTACTACTGTTATAACTTTATTGTTTCATGGTTGTTTGTTGGTGTATATAATGTAGCTTTACATTCTGCTTGTTGGCTTCTGTTGCTTTTGTTTTTAAGCCCTCCATAATCACCATGCTTGAATTGGGTGACCATATCCTGTAAGTATTATAAAGAAACAAATAAATAGGCTCTCAGTCTTGTCTTCTATGAGCTGTACATGGAATAAGCTGTACTATATAATTGTCATAAGCATATTATTTGATTTTAATTGAAATGAACATAGGTTAACATACTATGAGTAATCTTACTCATGCTGACCATGTTTAATATGAAAAATATGGCACGTGTCATAGGACTAGGCAGGCAAAATGGGGCTGAGGGAGTGGGGGTGAAGTTAAGTGCATCATCAGCTTAGAATCATTACATTGTCACAAGCAGTCCAAGTGCAGCCCCCCCCTATTGAATTCCAGAGAAACTTATCTACTGCCGATTCAGATTTGAACTTTAGTTGACTAGATTCTTATATGTAGGCTTGATCAATAAACCTTTCTGAACTGCAACTTAATGCATAGTCGTTATCCTTTGTGTCTGACAGTTGAGCTTTAAAAAAAAAATCTTTCAAATTGCAGTGGTTGGTCCATTTTAAAGGGCTTTATTCATTATTTTGAAGGGTGTCATTTATGAAAAGGGGATTTTCCCCCCCAGATATCGAAATGCTCACAGTATATGGTCTAGATAAGGTATTGTTTGTATTGAAAGAGATCTATTTATCCATCCATCTAACTATCCATCACATTCATATCCTGTCTTTCCTCCAACAGACTAAGGATGGCATACAGGGGATTTCTGATTTTATACCTACAAAACTCTGATGAGAGAAGCTGAAAGATAATAACTTGCCTATAGTAGCGATATCTGTTTCACGGTTGAGTGGGGATATTGAAAGAAATCTCCCCTGCTGAAGTCCTGTACACAATGCCTGCTGGCACACTGGATTTCAGTGAGCATCAATCAAAGCACCAGCAGCATGTGGGGAGTTTATCTAGCAACTGAGATTGCTCTGTAGGAGCAGGTATGTTCACTCACAGCATTGGTTATGAAAGTATCCAATCCCACATGTCATGTCAATCAGAGGCTGTGAACTGATGAATTGACAACAGAACATAAAGACTGGGCTATCATTTCAAATAACAGGGATTTTGAATACCAGGTTAAAGATTGCTGAGGACTTCAACAGGAATAAAGTCTATCCTTGAAAACTATTTTGCCAGAGCAGACTAAATTATTTTAAATCCTTCTGATAATTTAGGAAAATGAGGCAGCGGAAGAGGGAAGGGAAAGGAAAGGAAGGGAAGGGGAATTAGCATTCTGGAGAAACAGAATGGAATGCCCAATCATGGGAACTACTGCCCTATTGAATCTCTACCCTTTTGAGAGAAAATGTTTTCCCCAAAGTGGTTGGTTAAATGATATTGAATGGTTTCATCCTGGAAGAGTTTTGTCACAAGAGATTTCTGAATTAATTGTACAGTTCTAAAAAAAATCTGTATTAGTTTAATGTGTGTTTTTTCTTCTTTCTAGGCTCAAGATTTCATGAATATGTATAGGGAAGTTCAGAACTCGGGATCAGGTTATGTAAACTAATTCAATCTCTGTGAATATATTTGTGTGTGCTGAGGACACTTTCAAATTCTACATATTGTACCATAAGATGACAAGATTAACTAAAATACCCTTTGGGGTCTTATATGGTGAATCATTGGTACCAGAAAACTCTTTTATGGAACAAATGAAATATCAGAAGATCATATGAAAGAGAGAGCAGCTTTAAATGGAAAACATAAAGACAAATTGCTAAACAATGACGTGCAAAATAAATCCAGCAGAAAAGCATAACAGCAGGTAATTATGTACATTAGGTAATCATTATTAGGCTTTGAGGAATACATTTTATCACATTCTGTAGTGTTGCAGTCAATATTGATAACAGACTTGTGCTGATATTAGCTGCCCAAACACATTCAAGTAATTTAGCAAGTGCAGCCTGGTAATGAGAATCATCAGTAATGATGTCTTTGTTGTTGTAACTGCAGTAAAACAGAGATATGCCGAAGACTGAAAATTGCTGAAATAAATTAAGAATGTGCATAAAGCCTGCAGATTTCATTCACTGAGAAAGAGAAAGGATTATACTTAATCAGGTTCCAAGTTTACAACTTGCACTCTGAATACCCAGTACCAGTGTGTCAAGAGAGTTTAATCCTTGAATATAGTCAGAATACCAGTGGTTAAAATCTGAAGAGCCAGAAAAAGACAAAAACCTAGAGACTCAGTGGTCTAGACATTGGTCTAGCGCACAGGTGTCGAACGTGCAGTGTTACATCACGATCAGTGATAGAATGCTGCTAGTTTAATAACTGGTTTGATAAGGCGCTTGCAGTTGTGCTGAAAATGGAGCATTTAGAAGCTCAGCTGCTTACCTTCCAAGTCAGCAACAGTAAGTAGAACAGCCGGGGCGGGGGGGGGGGGAATCAGC
>JANHFM010010976.1:0-13826 GCA_032468115.1 Grayia smithii | reverse complement strand
AATGGCTGGGAGGGGAGGGGCCAGTTGAGGCACCCCTTGATGTGAGTGACATTGAGTTGGCTGTGCCCACCCAGTCATATGACCACCAAGCCACGCCCACAGTCACATGACTACCAGGCTACACCCACCAAGGAAGCCACACCCACAGAACCAGTAGTAAAAAAAATTGGAACCCACTCCTGGCATATATCCATCATACTATTCCTTTTTGGTAAGCAAAGTTATCTAGAGTGCAGAAAAGAAAAATGAAAGAGTAAAACAAAGAATTAAAAGCATGAGATTAAAAGAAGAAAAAACAATGCACATCTTCCATATCTTCCATTCTGTTTCTTTCTACTTTTCTTGCAAACTAGCCTTGCCTTTACCATGTCTGTACATTAGCTCATCTATTCCATTTTATTCTTTATAACCTTCATCCTTCTTGACACTTAAAATTATTAACAAACAAGAGCAGCACACAACTTCTCATTTCTCTTTCTTTTAAGGATGTCAGCTCCATCCAATTCTTGATTTTCCTCTGTTACGTCACTCAAGCGGTCTTCCTGCAAACATTTGTTTTGCAATTTGAATATAATTTATCACTCACTATGACCAAACCAGCTCGAATTACTTTTTTTGTATTGATCATTCCCTTTTTTTATTCACACCTTATTCTTTCAACCTCCATTCTTTATTGATTCTATTTATATTTGTTTTATGACTGGCCCTTACTACCCCATTTGACTGACTTTTGTTTTGCCTAGATAACTTTCACTTTCATGTAACAAATTGAACAGAAGGATGTTTTTTTATATATATTCAATCATTTTCTCTTCTATCAAAATTCATTCCGCGCATTGACAACTTACTATCTAACATGGTATACTTACCAGCATTTGCCATATTTAGCAAATATTCTGCCAAGGTACATAAATTTGCCTACTTGTTCTAGGGGTTTCTTTTGGATTTCATTTACATATAACTTGTGATTGTTTGCTCCATTTTTTCTCGTCAATCACAATAACCATGGTCTTTGATTCATCTGTTTGCAGATCCATGCTACTCATTAAATCATACTAGGTCAGATTCACTGCAAATTATTCAGACAACATAGCAGTACCTGAGGGGTCCTTGGTTTCCTATAAGCTTGGTTATTTTTGTGTCACTGAGAGAAAACCCTACTGCTTACTAGCATGGATATGTTACCTAGTTTGGGTAATGAAATGTCTGCAAGAAAACAAAACAAGGACTCATTATTTCAACCCTGAGGTATTTATTCTCCTTTATTTATAGCAGTGCCTACATAAAAATCTGGGAATATTCACAGTCCCAACTAACCATTTTAACTTCACCATATGTATTATTTATCTGCAAATATATTAAATGCCAGGGAGGAGCTTCTTTTTTAATTAATTAATTTTAACATCATTTTAATTTAATTTTAATTAATTAATTTTATTTTTTTTAAAGTTTCTGCTCATTATTGAACCATTCACTACCACTGCATGTTACATACTTGCTTTCATTCCATACAATCACCAACGTTAGACTTTATATTCATACTGGATATTTTTTAACACACTCTTATTCATTTTTATAATATACTTTCTCTAAAACAACATTGAGATGAACTTTCTGTCTCACATTTGTATCACTTCCCATTGATCTCCTGAAGAGTAAAAATATGGTCCTCACCAGTGGTGGGTTGCTTCTGGTTCTGTCCAGTTCTATAGAACTGGTAGTACAACCAGCGGGAGGCTCTGCCCACCTGCCCTGATGTCATAATGGGTGACCTGAGCATGTGCAGAAGCTTCTGCGCATGTGCAGAAGCATGTTCCCATTGTGAACTGGTAGTAAAGGTAAGTAGAACCCACCTCTGGTCCTCACTCTTTCTACTTAGAATAAAACATGACTGCACTTCCCAAACTCTGTCCATTTCTTCCCATTTCAAGCTTTTCCTGAAAATTGTGCCAAATACCACTTTAAGAACATTAATAAATCAATAATTAAGCTGTACTTTTGCATTGACTTCACTTCAGAATTCAAAATTTTGGAAAAAGAATGAAGCAACTGCAAGGACTTGCATAGCAAAAAGGAGGGGGAAATTATTACTTTTGTGTATTTTGCCTAAATATATTTCTGAGTTCCATGATTGGCAATGCTGATACCACAGAGCTGAAGAGGGCTAATAACCAGCAGGAAATACAGTAATAAATATGTGGTTCTGTATGCACTAAAGGCTGGAAAATCAGATTTCTGCTGCAAATGATGAGTGACAGAAGGAAAGAAAACAGCCATGTAATTTGATTTGCAGACCTCATGTAATCTAATTGTAATTGAGCAAAAAATAAATGTGTAAACTGAACAACCTCGCACATGTTTGAACAAGATATATTAACTTTAGATAAGAGACACTGCTATTAAATAGTTATATTTTCATTTATTGAAATGCTTCATTTTTTCCTTCAAAGCAACATTTTCCCCATCTTGTTTGCTCTGTAGGAATAACCGTTGGAGTGGGACTGATCAGAACAAAATAAATCAAATCAAATATTTGTTATGATCATAGAGCAGCACAAGCAAGGTGGGGCACAGTCATTTAAAAGCATAGAGGATACATCATAATAAAAATAAAAATCTAACAATATGAATGTCTACAATATTTAAAAGATATAAGAATGAAAAACAGAAAGTGTAAACCAATATACAAGGACCTAAAAGAGGTTTTCAGAAACTGAAAACAAATATACAAGTATCTAAAAGAAGGGATAGGAACATTAGATAAGTGTAGGGATTATTAAAAATTAGTATGTGGGAGACTATATCAAATTACAGAACATTCTGATATAGCAGACTAGGTACTCATTAAATCTACATTATAGCACAGCATTATCTGATGAATTTTCAGTACTGCTGCACAGAAAGTGGCAAAATTTTAAAGCAGCAGGGTGGTGTAATATTATCCTGTGCACCCTGAGTACAAGTCTGCGCATGTCTACTCAGAAATGTACCTTGTTACCAAGTACTGTAATGGTCTATAAATTAATGGTCCATGGAAATTGTGATTTTTCTAATTTTTAAAAAGAGAACTCCTAACTGGGTATGTTGCTTTTGAATAATGGATAAGGTAATTAAAACGTTCTTGCTATATCTGGCCTTGAACCATCTGGATAAAAAGGCAACAAACAGTTAAAAGTTTTCATCTTTTTGTAGTTGTGTGATTGTCTGGATTTTTTTTCAAGCCAGATATGATTGGATTAGATTACTCAGATTGAAATGTAAAATAGTATCCTGAATGTGAGCACAATGTGAGGTTATTCCATGCAACCCTGCTATGACATATTTTGCTAATCTCCATTCTCTCTTATGCTATAGTCCATAGTCTATAGTATGTCTTACAATGAAGACTCATCTCTACCATTTCTCCATGTGTGGCTTGTAGTACCCATTGTAGATTGTTAATCCCAGGTTTTTTGGCAGCCATATGACACAACATTTCCAAACAAGGCTAAAAGTCCCTGTGTTGCATTTCTACATCATCAGCTGTTGTCGTTTACTTATTCTTATTTCATTCCCATGCAATGGCATTCTCATGCATTTTGCATTGTTTTTACTGGATTCATTCTTATTGATTTCATAGGGAAGTATTTTTTTCCCATAGCCCCATTCTGTGATTTGACACCCTCCCACATCACTTCCATTGTTCTATTTCATTTTTCTTGTGTGTAGTTTCAATCATCTTTGTATCTCCTTGCCTAAATTTCCATTTTTTGTTGGTTTAATTGACCAAATATCACTCTGTTCTTACTTCTTCTCCCAACACCTTGACTAAGAGAGAGATTAAATGAAAATGTCATTTTTTTTCTCTCTTTGCTGCCACCAGCTATTCTGGGCTTAAAGTAAACTGAAAGCTCATGGGAGTTGGGGACAGAAATTCATAAACATTTATTTTCTTTCTGTGACAAAGAGATCTGTCTATCTGTCAGCCCATCTATGTACATAGATATAAACATAGACATCATGTTAAGAAGAAAGCCATGGAGCTCTAGATTGATCAATTTGATAGAAATCAAAATCTAAAGAGCCGAGGTGGCACAGTGGTTAGGGTGCAGTACCGCAGGCTACTTCAGCTGACTGCTAGCTGCAGTTCAGCAGATCGAATCTCACCGGCTCAAGGTTGACTCAGCCTTCCATCCTTCCGAGGTGGGTAAAAGGAGGACCCAGATTGTTGGGGCAATATGCTAACTCTGTAAACCGCTTACAGAGGGCTGTAAAAGCACTCTGCAGTATATATATATGCAGAGTATATGAAGCAGTACATATATATATATATATATATATGAAGCAGTATATAAGTCTAAGTGCTATTGCTATTGCTAAAGTTTCACTGGGACCTCGTATGGAAACTTGAGAGAGAGAGAGTGACTAAGATGTTAATGATTACACTGAATAATAATCATAAACTGTTTTTGAACTGTTGGAATCAGATGCACTTGGAAAAGATTGGGATAAACTGCTGTTAATCAATATATCATATACTGCAATTTGTACATCAAATGTTAAATAGTATGGAAGGAACTCCTCTTTTTCATCACTTTATTTTTCTTGTCCATCAGGAAGAAAGAACTCATGTTGGAATTTGCAAATCTTTTGAAAGGACACAATATTATAATTGCTACATCATTTCATCTCATTGGGTTGATTTTTCAATCCTTTCAGCTGTTAAACTGTCCAGAAAGAAGCCTATTTGTTCTGTAACTGCTGTTTAGACCTGCTTTGCCACTGCTTATTACATATAATAAGTGTTTAAGGCTAAAGCGTATGGCTAGTCAGATAAAAGTTAGAATATTAAAAAGGTCACAATAATAATCCATATGATTACCTTTCATGTTCTAAATACCTGGTACTAAGTTATAAGGGCAATGGACAATTGATATTCTATCTTCACATCGCAATTTAATAGCCCTTTCCTTTTCAATATTATAAGTTGTTCCTTAAATATCTCTCAAGAATGGTTCTACAGTTTCAGATGTTGAATTCCTGAGGCTCATTTGAAACTTTTGAAGTAACAGTGTCTTGAAAAACAATTTTTTTTCTTTCTTTCTCTACACTTCAGTGTTAAAGAAAAGATTCTCAAAACAGCAATGGAATTATGGATGGATTAATGGAACTCTCTAGTTCCATTAATAAAAGGGAGGAAGACACAAACAGCATCTGCAGGATTTGTCCATCATATTTGGAGAAGATATGCAATGGAACAACACTATTTAATTGACCCTATTTCCTCTCTCTACAAGGTGATAAGCAGGAGTTCAGATCCTAATTATAAAATGTAAATACTAATTCATAAATAATTACCAGGTAAATAAAATTCAGTGAAATGTTGTGTTTCAGCAGGGTAAATAAATTATCCCCATTTAATGTCCTCTGCCTCAGTGTTGTGAAATGGTGGCTGTGATCTTGAGTGACAGATGTGGTAGAAGCATGAATGGATGGATGGGACCTGGGGCAGTATTTTCCTGGATGCTGAAGTTTGAACAAATCTTTGCAACATGTTTTTTCCTAATACAAAGCTCATCTTCATACCAATAAGAACATCTCAAGCTCCAGTTAGATAAAGTTCATTCATAACGGCTGTTTGCAAAGCATAGCACTTTTATTTTTTAGATTAAAAAAAAAAAAGATTTTTTTCCATATACAATTCAAGGCAGCAAACATACCTAATACCCCTTTCTCCTCCTATTTTCCCCACCCCAACAACCCTGAGAGGTGAGTGAGAAAGAATGATTGGTCCAAATCCCCTCCACTGGTTTTTCATGCTTAATTAAGGCAGGGCTAAAACTCCTGATTTCTAAGTCAACGTTTAGGTGTGTTTCTGTCCATTGTATAGCAATAGCACTTAGACTTATATACCACTTCATACAGGGATGGGTTCTACTTACCTTTGCTACCGGTTCTGTAGGTGCACATGCTTTGCACGTGGTCGGAGCGTGTGGAGCGTGCGTTTGGCGCGTGTGCGCCAAACGGGCGCTTCTGCGCATGTGCAGAAGCTTTTTAAAGCAAAAAAAGCTCAAAAAAAGCTTCCTGCGCATGCGTGCAAGCGTGCTGCGCACAGGGACAGGTAAGTACAGGTAAGTAAGACAGGTAAGTGACATCACAGCATAACTGCTACCTATTCTACAGAACCGGACCGAACCAGGAGCAACCCACCACTGACTTTGTAGTGCTTTACAGCCCTCTCTAAGTGGTTTATAGAGTCAGCATATTGCCCCCAACAATCTGGGTCCTCATTTTTAACCAACCTTGGAAGGATGGAAGGCTGAGTTAACCTTGAGCTGCTCAGAATCAAACTTCTGAAGTGAACAGTGAGTTAGCCTGCAGTGCGCATTCATGTGCCACCGTGGACACCCATGGTGTCCATGGGTTTTGAGGGGCAAGGTCAGCCTCTTCATTACAATGTGGACAAGAAGATCAGCAGGTTAATCTTCTCTTCTTACTGCCAGCAGAGGGAGGAAGTTCACTAGGCACATGTTGTTCTCCCTCCCTCTCTTAAAACAGCAATTGGTTTTGCTGTTTTGCTACTCTTCTTTCAGACATATAAAATTGCATCACACTGAATACCAATAGTATATTTAGCATTATATACATTGATGTGGGTAAAATTGTTGAAAGCATATTTTGAAATACTTAGCACTATGAACAATTACATGTAATAGCATAAAATTATGGCTGTTTGTTTAACCTTACACAATCAAGCTCCAGTATTTTTGTTATTTTCCTTTCCTCTGCAATTTGGTATATTCATTTCATCTGAAACGAATCTAGTGCTCTTGTTCAGAATATGTAGCCATCGATTAAAAGCACATACAAAATTATCTTCTAAAGAGTTTGAGGTTGCTGATATCAATATGCACCTGAAATGTAATCTGAGTGTACATTATATCTATCTAGCTATCATCTGTCTATCACCTATCATCATTTTCTAACTCATCTATATATCGTAAATTCTTTCAGCATAAAAAAGTTGATTTCTTTCACACACAAAAATGGATAAGGAAATACGAAACTATTTCTTCCTCATAGATTCCAGAAAGTTGTAAAATAAACAAAACACCAAATAGTCCAAAATTACATTTTGACAAAAAAAGTTGATTGTATAAAACTATTGCCAGTGAATACAACTTCATTAGAAACATCTGTATATAACTAATGTACAGAGTAGAGATTTTCTTGAGATATTATAAATAAACATATTTAGAGAAAAGCCTGTGTTTATTTGACATGTGCAATTAATTTTATTGCAGATGGATGATACTAAAATATAAAGCAAACATTTGGAACCGTGTTGTAAACACAATATATCTATTTGGAAGAATTGGAAAGAAGGCAGAAATATACATGGAAATTAATACATATCCATACACCCCCATTATTTGGGGGATGGAGAACAAGTAATCAAAATGTAATATAGGTAGTCCTTGACTTACGACTACTCATTTTATTCATTCATAGGATCACCTTTTGCTAACTTGTGACAAAAAAAGTCAGTAGGGAAATCAGATTCACTTAACAACTCTGTTGCTAATTTAACTGCAGTGATTCACTTAACAACCCTGGCAAGAAAGGTAATAAAATAAAACCTATTTAAGAACTGTCTTGCTTAGTGATGGAAATTTTGGGCTGAATTGTAGTCAATTGAGGACTACTTGTACATGTATTCACTTTTGTGTATGTTGATGACATAAGAACTATATAATTTCTTTGACTGATTAATTTTTCTAATTTGTTTAACGAATATATTTAGAAAATCCCTAATTTTGGATTTAATATTATTTATTATAATTCTGATCTCATTTCCAAGGCCTCTGTACCATCCTCATTACAGACTCACATACTTAAAAAACATGGTGAGACTAAATCCAGCCACCCCAAACCTCACCATTTTTGTCTTCCATTTCCAGAGGGTGATACATCAGTCAGGAGGTATACGAATTAATCATGAACTGATTCTCCATCTCAGAGAGATTTGACTGAGTTTGTTTGAACATTGGATACATCATTGATAAATTCTGGGTAAGGTAATGTTTAAGATGCTACACCAGCATCTTAAACTAAGGTTCTGGTTCACCATCAGTCATGAAATCTCACTGTATAATTTTGGTTTTTGTTGTAGGGAAAACAATAGAAGGGAGTACCTCAATATCTATCTGTCTGTCTGTCTGTCTGTCTGTCTGTCTGTCTATTGCATCATATTAATGTATTTCAAGAAGTCTATTTAATTTTAGCAGAGTGTCATTCTAGCATCTTTGTCTTCATCCTTAAGCATAAAAACAAATTTATTCAAGACAAATAATGGGAAGATAAAGGATTTAGAGATTTATTAAAGAAGGCATTACCGCTGAGGGGATTTTGCAGACGGATTTAAGTTTCAATTTACCAAGAGAAGAGAATATTTGTAGCTCAGGGTTGAACTGTGAGTCCTTGGTGCTCTCTAAGATTGGTTGTTTTTCTTGCAAATGTTTCATTTCCCAACTAGGTAGCATCATCATCATTGAATCATTATACATTACACATGTTGAGGAAAACAACCAAGCTCAGAGAGCCAAAGAGCTCTCAAATGAGTAAAATTCAGGAATTCCTTTGTTACTTATTTAGATCTTATTCATTAAGATTACACAAAAATATTTGAAGAATGAAGTGCATCTGTTCCATTTAAAAGCTAGGTATATAACCAATACTTTATAAAACTCTTATAAATATTTCAAGTTTCCCTTGAAAACTCAGAGAGGAAAAAAATATGGGATCCAAACCTAATGAATTTTATTCACTGTTTGCTGCATACAATTTCTTTTAAAACTACCACACCACTCTATTATAATTATATTATGAAAACTGTAACTTATTTAGTTTATGTTAGTAGGGTAACAAGGTTATTGACACATATTGTTGTTGCTGGCAATGGTAATGATAATCAATTCTTTTGACTGAAAGTTTCCACAGAAATTGGGAGAGTCACTGAATAATTTTTCACTAAGAGTCAGGTATATTGTTATATTTCCAAAGGACTATAAACTGCTACAGCTTAAGAAATTGATGGAATTCATTTTAGCCATTATACTTGTAAGTGAAAATAGAGAATATATCCATACTGTACTCATAAGTCACTTCTGTCCTTTACTCATATACTCTAAATTAGACTTAAGAATAATCTGCTCTACATGAGATGCTTTGTCAGCAGCTTGAAAAGATTATACAACATTTCCATTACTATACCCTCCAACTTTCCATTCTTTAAATGCAGTGGCCAATTCCTTTATTTCTGTGGATTTTTCATTATTCCATTGTGACAAAAGAGCCATCAACGGTCACATAGATATAAACAACATCTACATACCATTCAAAAGAGACAATCAAAAGGCCAAAAAGGAAACAAAAAGACCAAAATACCTCCTCACTAGCAATCAACACTCAGATGACTAGATATCACCATCATTAGATGAACAATCAGAAACCAAAAAATGCCTCAACCAAAGAACTGCCAAACATGGTAACTGTAAAAATAGTCCAATCAAAAAACCCACCAAGAGCACTCCCACCCACATTGACAGGGCAAGCCATAGTATATAAAATGATGGCAAACTCCACAGCCTTCTAGCATTGATGATGTTACCTACTTTGGTAATGAAACGTCTGGAAAAAAACCATCTAGTTCAGAGACCATCAAGGATCCTACAGTGCAGCCTTGATCTACAAATACTGTGTTCTATCAGACATATTACTGGATTATTGGGTTATTTTTCATGTCAAGCAAGAGTTACAATCACTATACTAATTAGAAAAATCTTTTATTAAAGATTTTATTAATTTATCTTTATTAATTTTCAAAAGTTAAATAAAAGTTCAAAACTTCATTAACTAAAAAAACAAACAAACATTAAAATACATGTTAACATACAGGCTGAGTAAAAACACAGGACATATTAAAAAATGACAAAAATACATAAAACAAATATATAGCAATAGTGATCTTTAACATTTTCCAGTAGAGATAATAATATAATACAGCAATGTCTTTCTAAGTTTAGATGAATAATTACTATTTAAAATGTCTTCAAATACTAATGAATCCTAAAAATATTCAAAGTATATTTTCTTACTTTTAATCTAATACATAATACATTTTCAAATATGAATAAACATATAGTATAAAAACATCTAGTCAAATCCAATCTAATTCTCAAATCTTTTTTCTTTTTTTTATCTTTTCTTTGATCTACACCAAGAGAGTATGCCACCAAGACAAATTCCTTGTGTCCAGTCACACTTGGCCAATAAAGAATTCTATTCTATTCTATTCTATTCTATTCTATTCTATTCTATTCTATTCTATTCTATTCTATTAATTCTCAAATCCCAAAGCCATAAACTGATTTTTCTCCTTATCTTGTAAGACATCGAACAGCAGTTTCCAAGTCACAACAGATTTAGTCAAATTGTTGCCTCTAAGCAATACAGTCAATTTCGCCATTTCAGCTAGCTCCATTAATTTCAAGAGCCATCTTGAAGAGAAATTGGGACAATAAGGTAAATAGGCATTTCTTCCTTTGTGATAGCCAATCAAAAGGAATGTGCTTATCTAGAACAAAATAAACTACAGCAGACAAGCTGGGCATCACACTTGAGCTGATACTAGCTAGAAAACACAATTTTTAAATTGGAAAACATGGACAGAGGTCATATTCAGAGGGTGGGAGGTAAATGGAACATGAAAACATTCTGGAAAAATGTCAATTGTTTTCCAGAACCTTTTGGTTCACTGTACTCATGTCATGACAACAACTTCTGTATATATCCGGAAGTGTGCCTTCCATTAGTTGTTTTCTTTCTTTCTTTCTTATTGATGTCAGCAACAGTTCCCCCCCCCCCCCAAATAATTATCTTACTTCTGTAGAAGAATCTGTCTGTATGGGAAAATTGAATATAGATGTTCAAATGTTTGCATTTGAATGCATGTGTGTGTGTATATACACACAAGTCATCTTATTTCAAGATTTCTTATTCTCTGAAATTTCATACAGCTCTAAGAAATCTCTAGTGTTTTGGGAATCTTTGGATTTATTTTGTAGCTGTTTCATTTTGATTAAAGTTTTACATGGTTTTATAATATCAGTGTGTCCTTAACTTTTATTGGGAGAACATCTAGAAATCATTAGCTTGAAAGTGGAACTGAAACATGACAAATATATCAATAAATCTCAGTTTTAATTATACTGTCCCCATCTATAGACCTTCTACTTACCTTCTACTATCTACTATCATCTGTCTATCTTCTCTCTCTCTCTTTCTCTCTATAGCTATTTATCAAGCTATCTGTAACTAGCTTTACAGGGAACAGTGGTAGTTCTCTCCATGCCAATTCATGACCATACTCTTTGTTCTCTTCTTTTGCTGAATCTTCTTTCTTTGTTCCTTAGTCTTCTGAACTACCTTCATTTATCTGATCTCTTGGTTTGATGGTAGCTTTCAGCTGGATCCCTTATGTCTACTTATTCTAAATGTATGCTGTTGCTCTCTTGTTTCCCTACAACCTTTCCTCTGTCCACCTCTATATCCCAAATTAATCTGCTAATCTCTGCTAGAGGCATCCCTCTCATCAGAGTGAGTCTACATAGCGATTGTTGGCTTTTTGATTTGCCAGACTCCTTTGGGCTCTTGACTAGGAAGGAAAAGGAAGGAAAACCTTTCTTTGCTGAGGTCCGTGGGTAATTATTAAAGGAGCTTCTTTAAAGATATGCTAAAAAGAGCTTTAACTTGAGTACTCCAAATCCATGAGAAACACCTGCTCAGATTTCCTTTGAGTCCAAAACATGTGTTGGAGAAGGGCCTTTTTCTTCCTATGCCAATTTTAAAAGTGCCCCTGAATTAACATATAAATAGGAGCAGGTGTTGCTTCTGGAAAATATTCTCAATGATCAGCAGCATTAATCTCATACTTCAGGAGGTTTCCTTGTGTTTTTACTGTACATTTCCCTACTGCTCTTTTCTGGGTGAACTATTTTATAGTCTATCCTTGTAAAGTACAAACTAACAAGTGCCGCCTGTCATTTTAGTCTCTTGGTTATCTTTGAATCCTATGTATTCCCTTCTTTACAGAAGATTGTGATTTGGGTTCATTTGATAGCCTTTTACAACATGTCAGAGCTAATTTTCTAGTGCCAAATGGCTGAATTGTAGGTAGCTAATTGCAATTTGGTGTGTGTGTGTGTCTATGTAAATATGCATATAATAGATCTATACGTGAGTATACATACATATATTGTTGTTTTTAGTTGCAAAAACAACTGATCACATCGTGATCCCATAATATTCCTCCAGGGTTAGGGGGTTATTTTCCAGTATCCTCTGGAGTCCATTTAAACTCACGCCTACTGCTTCAGTTACTTCATCTAGCCACCTCATTCTCTGTTGTCCCCTTCTTCTTTTACCCTCAATCTTTCCCAGCATTAGGCTCTTCTCCAGTGAGTCCTTCCTTCTCATTAGGTGGACAAAGTATTTCAGTTTCATCTTCAGAATCTGGCCTTCTAAACAGCAGTCAGGGTTGATCTCCTCTAGGACTGACCAGTTTAATCATCTTGCAGTCCAAGAGACTTCCAGGAGTCTTCTCCAGCACCATAGTTCAAAGGCCTCCATTCTTTGGCACTCAGCCTTTCTTATGGTCCAACTTTTACAGCCATATATTGCAACTGGGAAAACCATAGCCTTGACTATATGTTTATATTTTTATATTATATTTACTTTTTTATATATTGGGTTTTCATTTTTGTAAGCTGCCTAGAGTCCCTGAAAGTGAGTTGGCAGCCATATCAATTTTCCAAATCAATAAATAAAATAAAAACATTTGAGAGCTCCTGGAATCTTTTCATGGAATTCCAAGGTCAAGAAATGACAAAGGATGTATTTCATTTTCTCTTTGTTCATCTGATATTTAGTCCTGGAACGGTTTTCAATGAATTTTAAATGTACTGTATATTGTATGTCCTTAACCATCAAAAGGTCTTGGGAGTTCTGGAAAAAATGAAATAGCATCCCAAACTGGTAGATTAAAGACTACCAATAAAACTATCTGGACACATCTATTAATTCACCAGGAGCCATTATCTTTTTTGCACTGTTCCACAACAGTGGAAATCCTTTGAAAATGGCTAAATTGCAATTCATCAATCCAAGTAGGTATGTAATGTATAACCTCAATGTATAATGTTTGTTTTCTGCATTAATACCCAGGGTGGAAATGAATAGAACTCCCTGGAGTCTTCATAAGCTAATTGAAGACATTTTATGAATTACACAGCGGTGCTCAAAATTACCTGTTTGCTGCCATTCGCGATGCAGCAGATAGACGGGTGACTTGTAGCAACGTAAGGGCCAAGAAATCAGCCTAAATTTGGAAATTATTCAAGTTCAGAAATGACTCGGATGTCTGATATCAAGTTCAGAAAAAAAAGTGATTGGCTAGGATGTATTTAACTGAGCCGCAATGGCACCGTGGTTAGAGTGCAGTACTGCAGGCTACTTCTGCTGATCACCGTCTGCCAGCAGTTTGGCAGATCGAATCTCACAGGCTCAAGGTTGAATCAGACTTCCATTCTTTTGAGGTCAGTAAAATGAGGACCCAGATTGTTGGGGGCAATATGCTGACTCTGTAAACTGCTTAGAGAAGACTGTAAAGTACTATGAAATGGTATATAGTCTAAGTGCGCTCACACAGGACTGCGCTCCTCAGGGTACCATCCGCCAGACAGTGTCGGCGGGTGGTTCCCAGGGCGAGGGCGTTCTCTGTGGGCGCA
>JANHFM010010972.1:163462-179039 GCA_032468115.1 Grayia smithii | reverse complement strand
GTGGCTCCCGGTGTTTTGTTTTCTGTGGGAAATGGGCCCAAGTGGCTCTTTGATTGTTTAAGATTGCAGACCCCTGTCCTAGGAGGTAGGTGGGAAGAAAGAGAGCAATTTGGCCCTGCAATGGTTGGGATAAAAGGCTTCCTTTGACTGCTTAGAGAAGAGGATGTTGTAGGAAAAATAACATATTCCATGCGGTATCCTTAAACTTCCGCAGTGGGATATAAGACTTAATCCAACAGAACATGAGGTTGATCAAAGAAGAACTATCACTCTGGTACCACAACTTTGTTGTTCATCCACCCATCCACTCATGATATTTTGAACCTATCCTTCAGTCAAAAAATGCCTCCAAAGCAGTTTAGGTATATGATCAATAGGGATGGGGAGGAGGGAAGTAGACTTGCAGGTTCTGACTTACTTCATTCAGAATACAAAGATAAAACCTCCCACATTTATTATCTACTAATTCTCACTCCAGTTCGATAATGGATCGATTAACCAGGAAGAAAATGGGTGTTTGCAATTCCTTTCCAAGGGATTTTGGCAAATCCCAATGAATGAAATATAGTGCTGTCTTTAGTTGGCCTAGAGGTCTTTGTATCTCCTCTCTATTAGCCGACAGCCCTCTTTCAAATTCCAACTGTATTCCAAAATAACCCCAAGAAAAAATGAGGAAGGAATACCTAAACACACTGACCATAAATTAGGAAAAGAATAAGTTTATTAGGGAGGAAAAATGCAAAGCTTCTCAAAAAAAAAAAAAAAAAGCAAGCCAGATTCCAGGATAATGATTGAGTGCATACTGAAATACTGTGTTCTGTCTGCAAAAATGGAATTGTTTTCTTTTATATATATATAATAGGTACAGAAATAGATTAAAACTTGGCTGTAGGAACCAGAGTGCTCAAGGTAGCTATGAAAACATCTGTTTATCATCTGTGAATTCTTGGATGTTATTCTTAAATAACATCTGTGAATTCTTGGATGTTATTCTTAAAACAGGCTGTTAAGTGTTTTGTACGACAGTGTTGTCCTGGATGGTGTTTTTTTCAACTTTGTCATTTTTAAGAGGTGTGGACTTCAAATCCCAGAATTCCTCAGCTGGCTTACTGGCTGTGGAATCCTGGGAGTTGAAATAGTTGTCAGGGTTGAAAAGTACCGTGTTTCCCCGAAAATAAGACCCTGTTTTATATTTTTTTAAAACCCTGAAATAAGTGCTTGGCCTTATTGCCATGCACTAAAAAAGTCTGATTGGGCTTATTATCAGGGGATGTCTTATTTTGGGGGAAACAGGGTACATTGTGGGAGCCATCAGGAAGTAATCAAACGATCAGTCCTTTTCATTCAAGGCAGATAAATTATTAGTTAATGTGTAATTTCAGTAAGTTTTTCAACACAGAGGTTTATAATACATGAGTGGGGCAACGTAATTCAGCCTACCCCTTTCTTAAAAATAATACATTGCTATAAAGTTCTCCTTTATATCTTTATCTCCTGCGAGTTACATTGACTGACAGAGGGAGGAGGGAGGGAGGGAGGAAGGAAAAGAGGAAGAAGGGGAAGGAAATAAGGAAAAAGAATGGGAAAGAGGAGGGAGGAAGAAGGAAGGGACAAGAGTGAGTGAGCAAGTGAAGAAAGGAAGGAAGGAAGGAAGAAAAGTAGAGTGAAGAAGAGGAGGGGGGAGCAAGAAAGAAAAGGGAAAAGAAAGAAGAAAGAAAGGAAAAGGAAGAAAGAAAAAGAAAGAAAGTGAAAGAAAGAAAAAAGAAAGAAAGAAAGAACAGTCTGGTGTGAGCAAATTTTAGATTTTGCTGCACATTCTGTAAAACAATTTCTCCATCTCTGAAAGTTTTATCAAATCCTTCCATTGCAAATCTCTTATGTTTACATGGCCCATCCAATCACTAAATTGGGAATCTGTGGGAGTTTCTTTAATCTTTCTGCAAAGCAGAAGTCCAGTGTTGTGTTGAGGAACAAAGTTATTTGAAAACAATTTCTTTGATTTCTGAAGCATTCTGAAGCAACAGTACTGTTTAGTTCCTACATTTTCCTTGCTTTAAAAAAAAAAGCGATTGCTACATTTCATCAAAAGAAGGAGATTTCTTCCTCCAGAATGCTATAAACTTTTCTTATAGTCATGATTATCTTCTACCAGATTAAGTTGATCTAAGACCTAAAACATTTTTCTCTCTCCAGTATTTTAAACCATGCATTTTATTTTCAGGTTAAAACAAGAAGTGTAATAAGAATCTTATCCTCTTTGAATATTTTTGGTCTCTGATTGAATTAAGTTGAGGGAGGAATTGGATATATATATCCAATCGAATCCCAGAAGTGTATGGCTATCTGATGAGAGCTAAAAAGCTCGAAATAGATCTATCCTGGTCTCCCTCATTATTATTTCTTCCTCAGCAAAATAGAAAGCATATATATATATATACATATATATATATATGCAATAATGATAAGATATAGATTATTATCACGTATAGAAACTGGTTTGAAAATGACTGTGATTAATTCTTTATTCTTGCCATATATGTTCACTTTTGATACCTAAGATGAAGCTTGTTATAATTATCATTTCTTGACTTTTTTTTTCCAGAAGATCTCTTTTCTTTATACATGCCCAAATTCCACATAAGGCGGAAAGATCACCTGTTTTGCTACAGATTGCAGGAGGCAAAAAAATATTAAAATAGTTTGATATAGTCAACATTTGCACTAACCAATTTAATTAATCTTCAAAACTATTGACACTGTTTTGAAACTGCAATTATTTGGCTGTTTCAGTACAGTTGCAAATTGTTAACAGTACAGTAAATCCTGCTACCAATAGGAATATACTTACCAATCAGTAAAATATGAAATTGTCTTTATTTTAAAATTGCTTAACTAGTCCAATTTAAAAGCAGTACAGATTATATTTCATTGTTATGGTTATTATTTATATTTACTAATTGCAGGAAAATAAACTTGTATCACTATGATCAAGCCTAAAATAACCTGAACATTGTAATTTAAAGATATGTCCTTGTATTAGCTCAGTGGACGTAAAATATGAGCACCCAATATGAGCCTTTTGTTAAATAATTAGGAATGCCAGCAGATTGGAAGATCTGATATGCATAGCTGGCTGGAGAATTCTGGGAGTTGAAGTCCACAAGTCTTAAAGCTGCCAAGTTTGAAGACCTCTGTGATAGACCCTAGAAAAATCAATATTCTATTTCTTAGTCATTTGGATTATGCTTTGGAAATCTAAGGAAATTGAGCAGAAATGCCTTGGATGAGATGAAGAGGGCCTTAAAATAGATAAAGCCACAGAAAGCAAACACAGAGATGCAAATTAATCTCTTGTTTAGCTTTATATGAGTTTGTTGTCGCTCTTCATCTGGGAAACCTTAGGACATTGTGGGACATTATTGCCAGTTGAGGGTTACACAATCTTCATTTCCCAACTGTTTGGCAAAAATTATATAAAATTTGGGAATGCCAACCTTCTGGCCCTTGAGAAATGAGGTTGTTTTTTTTAAAAAAAAAACCCACACCACTTGAGGCAAGGAACAGTATGTTGCAAATGATGAGAAGTGAATTCTCAGGCTTCATTCTACTCTAGAGAAAACCTCTCCTTTATCCGTTTTACATTTTTGTTTCGGCCACTGTGGTCTTTTCTTCTAAAGGAAGTTTTGAGTCTGGTCCCTGACCACCAAAACCTTGTCCTCTTCCTCTGGTACCAATCCGAGACAGATGTGTTGGGTTTTGTGCAAGCAACATCACCAGTCCTTTTGGTTTTGCAGACACATTATCCACTCATTTTGTCAATTTTTTGATGCTCTGACATTCCAGTGTCCTTTGCCTCTGATGAAGGCCATCACAACCTTGAAAAATTGGTTATAAGTAGCTCTGGGGAGCGTCTGTTGTAACTTCAAATTGGTCATGAAGTGAAGACTTTCTGTATGTGCAAACTCCGTGAATAGACAATCTAATCTTTTACAGGTTTCAAGCATGGTCATCCAGTAACCTTGATAGCAGTCGAGAGGCTGCTGGAAGTATTTTATGTAGAAGGTTTTGAGTTGAGTTGAGAGGTCCTTGGTGCTCTCTGAGCGTGGTTCTTTCCTTGCAAACGTTTCATTACCAAACCAGGCAACATCATCAATGCTAGTGGGGAGTGGAGTTTGGTCTCGTTTTATATTCTATTTATGTCTTTCTGGGAATGTAAGAAATATGGGCAGTGACCTTCCACAAATCTGCTGTCTTTCAGATGTTCTGGACTACAAGTCTCACCATCGGTTCAGCATGATCAGTGACAGCCTTCATTATTTTTCTTCCCCACAGTCTGATCAATAACGTTTGATTCTTTTGCATCTTCCTCCAGGATCTGGCCAGGGAGAGGCGGAGACAAGAGAATGTATTTATTACAATGCCAACTGGGAACTGGAAAAGACCAACCAGAGTGGAGTGGAGCGTTGTGAAGGTGAAAAAGACAAGCGCCTGCATTGCTATGCGTCCTGGAGAAACAACTCTGGATCCATCGAACTAGTGAAGAAAGGATGTTGGCTTGATGACTTCAATTGTTATGACAGGTAAGGGTGAAGAGGTAGGAATTCCTCTTGAAATAGAGACATTGTCCTAAATTCCTGTTTAGTAGTTCACATCACAGGAATGGTCATAGATCGGCTGTCAGCAATGGAATCTTGGCTCCTAGGATCATATTCTTAATGTAAACAACTGTCAGGCGCAAATAACCGGCAGCATTCCTTGAGTTCAAAACACAAATTGAGTTTATTATTGCTACCTAAAAAAGGAAATTAGGCCACTGACAGTCAAAGTTAAATTGGCTAAATTCAGTGGAATTCACGGGGAGCTGAACTTGGATCTCTTGTGGCAACACAATGAGTCTAAATTGATGGCACACTTAACTCCGCCTTCCAGCTCAGCCTGCTCTTCTGTAATCACTAAATCATACCATCCCCCCTATTTTATTTATATCATTCTATCAGTGGGTCAGAATGAGTCGGGGGTTGAAAGTCTGACAGTAGCCAAACTAAAAGCCACCTGTTTGATTTTAATTCTTCTTGATGCTTAAGTAGGGATTTACAAAGCGGACTTAATGGAAGTTAAAACAATGAATATGTTCATTGTTTTTAATATTGTGTAGCAACCAGAACTGCTGTGGAGTCAGGTAGCGATTGGGGGACTAGGCAGTGAACAAAATTAAAAATAAAATAAAAACAAATGCAGTAAGTTGGATTGATTGATGATTGATTATGTACCATTAAGTCATTTTTGAAATCTAGCAACCACGAAAAATGGATCCAACCAAAATTTAACTATATTGGGCTCTGCTGGCTGGGGAATTCTGGGAGTTGAAGTCCACACATCTTCCAGTGGCCAAGATTGAGAAACAATGCATTAGGAGACTGTGAATTCTAGTCCTACCTTAGGCAGGAAAGCCAGCTGGCTAACTATGAGCCAATGATTCCCTTTCAGTCCAACCTACCTCACAGGGTGGCTGTTGTGGGGAAAGTAGGAGGAGGGTTAGTTACTTCACTGCCTTATTTACAAAAATAATTTTAGAAATATAAAATTAATCAATAAAGATCTAAATAAATGGGTCCCTTCACACACTCTGGACCCAAGACCTGGGCACAGAGCCAGTACTTTACAAATGGCCAGCAAAATTAACACTACTCTGGTAAAATATCCAATTCAACCATCATATTAACCCCTTCAAACCACCATTTCCCCATGGCTTTACAAGTAGTTCTTGACTTAAAAAAGTTCATTTAGTGACCGTTTGAAGTTACAACAGCCCTGAAGAAAAAGTGACTTACGATTGTTTTTCACACTTAGGACCATTGCGGCATCCCCATGGTCATGTGATCAAAATCGAGATGCTTGGAAACAGATTCGTATTTATGACGGTTGCATCCTCCTTTGTTGACCTCCTGACAAGCAAAGTCAGTGGAGAAGTTAAGATTGACTTAACAACCCTGTCATGAACTTAACAACTCCAGTGATTCACTTAACAACCGTGGTGGCAAGAAAGATTGTAAAATGGGGCAAAACTCACTTAACAAATGTCTCGCTTAGCAACAGAAATGTTGGGCTCAGTTGTGGTCGTTAAGTCAAGGACTAGCTGTACTAGCTGGAGCTTCTGCAAATCATAGTTCAACAACCACTGAGGAGCAGTGGTTGTTCTATTCCCACCCACCCTCCGAGGACTGAAATCCAGTGGTGGTTTGCTCCCAGTTTGGTCCGGTTCGGGCGATCCGGTAGCGGTGACATTGTAACGTCACCGAACCGGTTCTCCATGTCCCGGAGCCGGGCCCACCCACGTGCCTGAACTTACTTTTTTCTGGTAAAACCCCTGAAAATAGCGCTTTGCGCAGTGTGCTTGTTTCGAGGTTTTTCCTTAAAAAATTTTAGTGTGCATGTGTGGTAGCGCGCACGCAAGCATAGTGAATGCGAGCAAAGCGAATGCGCGCCCGTGTGCAGGAAGAGAACCGGTAGTAAAGGTAAGTAGAACCCACCCCTGCTGAAATTCCTCTATCTGCCTTCACCCACCTTAAGAAGGTATTTGATTGCTGAAAGGGGCTATTCCGAAGAGTGTCGGTCATGCTGACTTCAATTTAAGGTCTCTACGTTAGGTCAGAAATTGCCTGCTTTTTTCATGTAATTGTAGAATCCAGGAAAGTAAATTTAAATATCCTCCAGGTGTTTTCGCACAATATAAGTCCAGTCCTTTTCTAGCCTGCTCAAAAGACCGTGGCAAACCATGTGTTTGCTTGTTTTCCGTAGAAAAAGGAGAAAAGTAATCATTTGGCGCTGCAATCTGGAGAAAAACAAGTCAGGGTTGAGGGCAGAATGACTGAAACCGTGGACCTGTTTTTGAGCTACTGTTGCCCATTAATTGCCCATTTCAGGATGGCCACACACAAGTATCCGTGTTCCATTTTGTTTTGATGGCAACAGCTAAACCACTCAGCTGTATTTCTTTTAAATGCACTTAGTTGGTTTTCTCTTTGCTGCAGGAGTTTATTAAATGTTTACAACCACATCAGTAATAGTGGTTGAAAGAAAAAGTTAGATTTATAACAAGAAGTGGGAGGATGGTCACTGCTGAGGGAAAAACAAATATATTGGGTGGTCTGAATTTATTCGGAATTGCATTCCACGTGGGCTGATGGTAGGAACCTTTCTTTGAACTGACCATGAGTCTTGCAAGCATTCCAATCATCAGGAATGAGTCATGGAGCCTCTATTTGCATTACAGGTAGTCCTTACGATTGGTTGGTTAGTGACTGTCTGATGCTACAACGGACCTCCAAAAAGATACTTATGACCTGGTTTTGAAATTGTGATTGGTTGCTGAGCACCCAAAGAGTGCTGGCATGACCGTAGAGGGCCTCCAACCATCAGAACTTTGACTCTGTGTCATAAGTACCTTCCAGATAGGTCCATCAGAACTTAAGTGACTAGTCATAAGTCCAGGACTACCTGTACTCTGTTCAGTTGAACACTCTTCTGACTCCTTGTTGTCCATGTGATGAGACATGGCCTTCCCATGTGCTGGGTGGAGGAAGCCCTGGTTGATATCACCAGGAGGACATGTGATGGATCTTGGTGGCATTTCAGAGAAGGATGTGCTAAATACAAACAAGGTAACAAAACTGAAGTTCAAGAAATATTATCCATGTAGGGTGGAATTGCAGGATGCAGAGATAACGGCCCACATAGTCTCAGGTAGGCTTCGAAGACTAAGCAATTCTTCTCGGACGTCCATTCTCTTTTCTGCACTTCCAAAGAGAGGCATTAACCATGGGTTCACACAGCAATTTGTGCAAATAGCTTACTCGGTGTAGTTTACAAACTATGGCCCGGATCTTTCGGCATGATAAAGCTGGAGCACAAGATTCGAGAGGATGAAACCACAGTTGTTGGCCACTAATTGTGTTTTTACGTTGCATCACTTTGGCTCCTGGCCTAGTCCAGGGGTCTGCAACCTTAAACACTCAAAGAGGCATTTGGGCCCATTTCCCACAGAAAAGAAAATACCGGGAGCCACAAAACCCTTCCTGTGCCTGACTATTTCCTGAGCAGCCACAAAACTAACATATGCAGTTCAATTAAACGTTCTGTTTTCTCCTGAAACTTTTCTTTTCTTGGATTTATCCATGGTTGGCCTACCGGGAGTTGAAAAGCTCAATAAATTGTGTGCCAGTGGGTGTCGCACCTTGGGGGCTGTGATGCATATTTTGAGTGACAGGGAGCCGCAGCAGAGGGGTGAAAGAGCCACATGCGGCTCCAGAGCCACAGGTTGCTGACCCCTGGCCTAGCCCAAAAGGCAGGTCAGCCTGCCATAGAAGGACAACCAAAGATTCTTATAATTTCTGTGAAAAGGGAAAAATACATATATATATATATATAAAATTATTTCGTAAGGGATTGGCTGGTAGATTTGATTAACAATAATAGAAAATGGGGCCAAATCTAGTGAAAATTAGTTCATAGTAACAAGCTGATAACCATCCTGTCACTGTTTGCGATGGCTCCATTATCACCTCATTAACCACTTGATTTCTGTGCCCAGAGAAAAGCATCAGGAGCTACTCCTCTTTTGGATAGCTTTGTGTGGATTTACAACATAAAGATTACATAGGTGGTGATACCATACAGGTAGTCCTCGACTTACAGCAGTTCCTTTAGTGACCATTCAAAGTTACAACAGCACTGAGGAAAGGAGACATGACCATTTTTCACACTTAGGACTGTTGCAGCATCCCCATAGTCAAAATTCAGATGTTTGGCAACTGACTCATATTTATGACGGTTGCAGTGTCCTGGGGTCACGTGATCCCCTTTTGTGATCATCTGACAAGCAATGGGGAAGCCAGATTTACATAACAACCCGTCCTACTAACTTAACAACTGCAGTGATTCACTTAACAGCTGTGGTGATTCATTTAACCATGGCAAAAAAGGTTGTAAAATCAGACAATTCACTTAACAACCATCTTGCTTAGCATTGGAGGTTCCCGTTCCAATAACGGTTGTAAATTGAGGACAACCTGTGTCCTAAGATATTGTAACTATATCTTTACTTCCTCTAATTTAACCTTCTGCAAGTTTCTTTTCAAGGTTTGAAGATCTCCCACCAGGAATTTTGTTCCTTTGACACCTCTTACAAAATATGGAGCATCAGCAAAACAGGAAAATAAAAAGGATTTGCTTGCACAGTGAAGCAAGTCCAGTTGCACGGAACAACGCAGGAATTCACAGGCTTAGCTTCTTTTCTTTTGTGTTGTTTTAACCTACAGGGAGGAATGTGTGGCCACAGAAGAGAATCCACAAGTATATTTCTGTTGTTGTGAAGGGAATT
This sequence comes from Grayia smithii, assembly GCA_032468115.1. Classification (NCBI taxonomy): domain Eukaryota; kingdom Metazoa; phylum Chordata; class Lepidosauria; order Squamata; family Grayiidae; genus Grayia; species Grayia smithii. The sequence goes on along the minus strand of JANHFM010010972.1, from coordinate 169,660 downwards.
TCTGCAACGAAAAGTTCACTCACTTACCTGAACCTAATGGCCCTCAAGGTGAGAATCAAAGAGTATAAATCTTTGAACCCAGTACAGTAAGTCTCCTTTTTTGTTTTTTTGTTTTTGTTTACAAAATGTAGTTTTTTCCAGGTTCTGAGAAAAGGAGGCTGGCTATGAAAAGACGTCAACAACGGTTGCAGAAGTTGGGTATGTCTAGTTTAATGAAGAGAAGGACTAGGGGTGACATGAGAGCAGACTTCCAGTATTTGAGGGGCTGCCACAAAGAAAAGCTATTCTTCAAAGCAGGACAAGAAGCAACGGATGGAAACTAATCAAGGAGAGAAACAACCTAGAACTAAGGAGGAATTTCCTCACAGTTAATCAGCGGAATGAGTTGCCTCCATAAGTTGTGGGTGCTCCAATGCTGGAGTGGACCACCATTAGTCTGAAAAAGTATAGGGTTTCCTGCTTGAGTAGAGGATCAGACTAGGAGACCTCCAAGGTCCCTTCCAACCAGCGGTGAAATCCAGCTGGATCTATCCGGCTCACGCGAACTGGTAGTGCCAGTGGTGGGAGGCTCCACCCGCCCACTGGGATGTCATTACATCCTGTTTTTGACCCTCTGCGCATGCGCAGAAGGGTCTTTACTCCTGAACCGGTAGCGAAGGTAAATGCATTTCACCGCTGCTTCCAACTCTGTTATTCTGGTTGAATTATATGAATTTCAATGCAATTTTCTAAGATTAAAAATAAGAGAATTTCTTATAACGGGGTATATTCTGGCAGGCTGAATATTTGTTGGAAGAGCTGATTTTTAAAAGTCCATTGCTAGAGTTAAAAGGTTACGGGTTGAAAAGTCTATGACCAGAAAAAGAGTTTGCTCAACATTTTCATGTTTTGATCCTCCTCCTCCTTCTGCTTTTCCTCCTCTTCTTCTGTATAAAACGTGATTTTGATTGGTTGGAGTTTTATTTTAGGTTAGGGCCATATTTAACAGTAGGTCAGGTCGCACTGCTTCCTACAATTCTTTTAAGGGCATGCAAGAGGTCAGATATTACTGATCTAGAAGACATAAAGTAATCCGCAATGTAGTGTCCATCCAAAAAAACAGAACATGATGTTCTTCCTTTTACAGGCCAAACTCTACTCGTCTGCTCTTTGTCCTGATGAGAAATAGCTGATTAAAAATCGAAACAAAGTTCTTGAGATCATTTGAGTAATAAGCAGTGAGCTGCTGCACTCTGTTGATTCAATAAATGAACAAACTACAGATGGTTTGATGTAAGGGGAAATTAAAAAAAATATTGGTGAAATAATAAATAAATAAGAAATTTTGGGGAAATTTGAAGACGAATGCCTAGTGATGTCATGATGGCCGAATGGTGGATTAATACTTGAGTCAAATTCCTTAGCACGGGTAATAAGGTCACATGTTTTGTGTGAATGATCTATGCTTCTTCATTTCAGTTTCACTGCAGATTCTTGCAGATGTTGCTGGTCAGAATCTCTTGTTCTGAAGACATGGCAAACATGTTGAACCATCTTCAAAACAACTGCCGTTTGTTAATGACTGGATCATTATGGACCAATGGACTGTTCATTCCTAGCTAAGCCACCACGCTGCAATTTTGCTTCAGTCTGTCAGCTGAATGTACTAATTATGAAAAATATGAAAAATTATGAAAAATTGGTCCCTAATAGACCATTTTTTCAAGGAGCCAAAATCAAAACATTCTGGAGCCTATTCAATGATATATGCATGCCTCTCTAAAATGTTTTGATTGAAATAACATTTTAAAAGCCACAATATAATGTTTTAGAAATTCCGAAATGCTGAGATCCCAAAATAACAGTCATTTAGGTACATGTATCTGTCTGGTTATGCATTGAAGCCTGGGGATCTTTTGCACAAACTCAAATTTTTCCCCCTTCAAGCTCTCTTTCAAGCTGATTTTTTCCTGGGAGAAAAAAAAATGTATGGTAGGGCTCTTAAGCACTATCATTTTTGGGGAAGAATTTTGGGGGGCTCTTCATAGAAGGAGAGATAAAGATATTGTGGAACTTAAGAATGCTTAAGAAAAGCGCAGCGGTTATTAATATGGGCAAATACTAACATTCACATCAAATTGGTTGAAATAGTCACATTTGTATACAGGTAGACCTCAACATACAACTGTTCATTTCGCGATTATTCAAAGTTACAACGGCACTGGAAAAAGTGGCATATGACCATTTTTCACCCTTACATCCCTGTGGTCACATGATCAAATGTTTATGACAGTTGCAGGGATCATGTGATCACCTGACCTTCTGACAAAACAGTGGGGAAGCCGGGTTCATTTAACAACCGGGCAACTCACTTAACAGCTGCAGTGTTTCACTTAACAACTGTGGCAAGAAAGGTTTCAATCTAGGGCTAAACTTATGTAAGTGTCTCATTTAGCAACCTAAATTTTGGGTTCAATTGTGGTTGTAAGTTGAGGACTACCTGTAGCTTCTACGTTGCCTTGAAGGTGGGATGTTGGAGACTGACATTTGTATCTGGTCTAAACAGGGCTACTATTTTCTTTCTTTCAGTGGTTTATGAGCCACCGCCTCCAAATGCCTCCCTGCTCCATGTTGTGGTTTATTCCTTATTTCCCATGACTGCTCTCTCCATTGCCATTTTGCTGGCTTTTTGGATGTACCGTCACCGCAAACCTCCATATGGGCACGTCGATGTCAGCGAGGTATGTAAGATGGGAGAAGTTTCTGGTAAACTAGTTATCTGTTCAAGAAACTCAGTGTTGCCCTTCATTCCAGTGGTATAAAATAAATTGAATTTAAACTTGAGTGTAGGATGCAATGGCTTAGTGGTTACAGACGCTGAGCTTGGAGAGCTGACAGCCCAGGTTTGAGACCCAAGTACCACCCAACAGGGCGAACCGCTGTGACTTGCTCCAGCTCCTGCTCATCTAACAATTCTGAAGCATGTAAATGTGAGTAGAGAAATAGGTACCACTTTGCTGGGATGGTAGCAGCGTTCCATGTGCCTTTGGCCATATGGAACTCCGTAAATTGTCTTCGGACTACGCTGTCTCCCTCGGCCAAAACACATAGATGGACACTATGCCCTAGAGTTGGAGACGACTGGACAGGGGAAACCGTTGCCTTTTTATGCAGACCACCACTGCATCGCTTGTAAAAACAAAGCCAAAACTAACTAGCCCATTCTTTCTGGGAAAGATTCCTCACCTGCAACCCTGGATTTCCTATTCTTGATCTACTCCTCCAGATCAAATTGTCTAAAAACTGCTCTGTTGAGGAAAAGATAAGATATTCTATAGACATCCTCTCAATTCGTATCGGTCATTGGCACCTGCCAGTTCCATAACAACTCTTGCAAGAAATTCCTCCATACCCTGACAATATTTCAATGTTATCTGATTCCTATCAACCCCTCCCCCTCCACCTTTCTCTTCTAGGATCCTGGGCCCCCACCACCTTCTCCAATGGTTGGACTGAAGCCATTGCAGTTGTTAGAGGTCAAAGCCAGAGGTCGTTTTGGCTGTGTCTGGAAAGCACAATTGATGAATGACTATGTGGCAGTGAAAATCTTCCCCGTACAGGTAAGGAATGGAATTATTTTCCAATAACACCTGGAGCAAGGTAAAACTCTTTACAGAATTCCAGGTTAGCAATTTTATCAAGAAGTCCATGTTTTAAGTCTTCAAGATAAGGTAAAGTCTGTAGCATTGTGTCCAAACCTTGACCACTTGAAGTTGGTGGACTTCAACTCCCAGAATTCCCCCGGCAGCCTTATTGGCGGGGGAATTCTGGGAGTTGAAGTCTACATCCTTTTAAGTATTGCCAGGATTGAGAAACACCTGTTAAGTAGGAAAAACTCAAAACTTGAGAGCTTGATGGTTTCTCTCTACCCCTATCTTATACCAAACAAATCGAGGGTTATTTTCACACTTCCTCGGCGGCTGAGTTACCATTTCTCCTCCCTTAAAGGTTCATTGCTCTTGTCCCCTGCTTTGCTCAGCTACATCTCCCTTGTTTCATAGATTGAAACCCGGTTGCACAATTCAAGACCTAACCAAATGGCCTGGGGGGGTCTGCTGTGGATTTCACGCTAAGCCATTATTTATTCTGTAAGTGTGCAGGCAGCCTCTGTTCTATGCACAAGCGAATGGCAATAAGTTCCCAGCTCCGTGAATCTGCAAGCATTTTATATATTGCTGTTTTATGTTATTTATCTTGGCAGCTTCTTCAGGCATGACAGCGGGGATAAAATATTTCAAATCACACTTCAAGGCACGTTGATTCCAAAGTCTTGGAACCCTATCCTAAAGCCTTTCCACAAATTGCCAAAGGATTGTAATTTTTAATGCAAGAAGGAGGAAATCGTTAAATCTATGACTTGTCGTTGCCTTTAATCTCAAAAAGATTGCCCATCCTTGCTAGACTTAAACATAACTAATGCACTTGGCAAGAACCTGAGTCTCCGTTATGTTCAAATTGAGGGGAATCATTAAAAACTTTATTCTTCTTTCCTGGGTCATCTAAGAAAACAAATTTTACAGTACCAGGTAACAGATTTTTGGTAGCTTAAGCTTCTGTGAGACATCCATCATACAAACTTAATCAATGTCAAGCATGTAAAATGAGGAAGTATCTTTGGAACTATTTATTACAGGGAGCCCTTGATCTACAACAATTCATTTAGTGACTGTTCAAAGTTACAACCGTCACAGAATAAAATGACTTACGACCGTTTTTCACAGTTGCAACCTTTGCTGCGTCACGTGATCAAAATTGGAATGCTTGGCAACTGGCATGTACTTATGACAGTTGCAGTGTTCCGTGATCATGTGATCGCCTCTTGTGACCTGACAAGCAAAGTCAATGGGGAAGGCAGATGTTTAATCAGTAACCCAGGTGTTAAGTGAAACAGCTGTGGTGACAACTGTGGCAAGAAAGGTCATAAAATGGGGCATTAACAATTGTTTTGCTTAGCAGTGGAAATTTTGGGCTCAGTTCTGGTTGTAAGCTGAGGACTATGTGTATTTGTATCATTTCACAGACTTTTCTGGTTCCGGTTTTTTGTTTTTAAATCCACCATCTCCTGTACAGATAAATCAGAAAACGGAATGCAAAGGAGGAAGCAGATAGCTGCTCCTTCATTAGTGCATCTTTCAGTGGGGGAGGCGTGACAGGCAATCAGTGGGCTACAGCCTTTGCTCCTGAAGTTTCGAAGAAATTCCTAGCTTAGCTACTTTTTCCTAACTGACAGTGGAAAGTTTGAGCCAAGGCAGTAGCTAGGAGAAACACGAAGCATAAAAAAACAACAACAACCACATGTGAACCAAAAGCAAAAACATGGGTGGGAGAATCCCACCCACTGTCTGATTTTGTGGGAATTGCTGGAGAAAAAAATGTGAATCAGAAAGGGTATGTCTAACTTTTTATTTCCTGCTTGAATAATATTTAGAGCCTGCATCTTACAAGGTCGGTAAAACTGCAAGGGTGCAGCAATTTCTTCCTCCCCCTTCCAATATTTGTTGATTCCATCTCTCAATTTGCAAGCTGCATTTGCAAATAACGAAAATGTCAAGAGTTCTGAAAAATAAGAAAAGGGGGGGAAATGCAAAGATGGTCAAATTACCAGGACTATTTATTTATTTTTTGATTGATGGAGATAAAAGCAGCATCCTGGTGGCCGTAACGTCACAGATGTCTAAATTTGTCATTTGTTCTCCGAACAGATTTGCCTGTTTTTTTTTTTAACTTTCTGCTCTCACTCTAGGACAAACAGTCATGGCAAAGCGAGAGGGATATCTTCAACACCCCGGGAATGAAGCATGAAAACCTTTTGCAGTTTATTGCAGCTGAGAAGAGAGGAACAAACTTGGAGACGGAGCTGTGGCTGATCACCGCTTTCCATGATAAGGTAACAAGGGCTGGCTAGGTTGATGCTTTGTTGACGTCAGAAGGCCCAAGAATCCTCATGGAGAGCATTTCAGAGATGCTTAGCAACATGGGAGAAGCCCCCTAGTCCCAGCTCAGAGGCAACAACCAAGCTTCTGGCAACAGGTGCATCTTCAGAAGAGCTTCTCCTGCAGACCTAAGTACAGGTGGTCTTTGACTTAGAACAGTGTTTCTCAACCTTGGCCACTGGAAGATGTGTGGACTTCAACTCCCAGAATTCCCCAGCCAGCTCTG
>JANHFM010010972.1:143322-156881 GCA_032468115.1 Grayia smithii | reverse complement strand
TTCTTTCTTTTTCTCTCTTTTTCTCTCTCTCTTTCTTTCTTTTCACACGTAGGGTGTAGCCCAGCTGTGTGTTACAATTGAAGAATGCTGGGATCATGATGCAGAGGCCAGACTGTCAGCCGGTTGTGTGGAAGAGCGCATCGCCCAGATCCGCAAATCAGCCCATGGTAGTACCTTCGACTGCCTTGTTTCCATCGTGACCTCTGTCACCAACGTAGATTTGCTGCCCAAAGAGTCAAGTATCTAAATCCTTGTTTGCCTTTTTTTTTTCCCACTGCTCTCTTCAGACGCAGTGGATTTTTTTTTTCTGAAAAAAAAAAAATTGCAGAATTCAACACACACACGCATACATATACATGAATGCAGCTGCTATTTTCTTGACTTTTCTTGCTATTGTTATTATTTGTTGTGTTGTTGTTGTTGTTGTTTTGATTGAATCAATTTACCAGCATTTTGCTCTACTGTATTGAAAAGAGAAGAAAAATAATAATAATAAGAGAAAGACATCATTCTGAAATGTCCAGGTGCCGACTAATGAATGCAGTTACAGTGCAGGTACCTCAAATCCTCAATGAACTCTCTTCGTTTCTTTTTCAACCTGTTTTCTCTTCTAACTAACCTGCAATTTTTACACCAAATATCAGTGATAACAAGAAAAACAACCTACTCATCTTCTTATACATGCTGCAAAATCAAGACTGTTCCATGAGATCACACCTCTCAAAAAACGGATTCCTCCCCCCCTCCTCCTCCTCCTTTTCCTTTCCTTTCTTTTCTATTTTAGACAGTGAGCTTAAAAAAGAAAAAAGCAGATGTGTCTTTTACGGGTCTAACGGGTGTTGCGTTCTTTGCGGGGGGGAGTGATTGAGTCGAGAATATTAACTCTGATGGTAGAATTGAAAATGAGAAGTTAGGGCTGGGGGGGGAAGAGATGTTGGACTTTTGCAGCATTCGGAGAAACAGTGGCTAAAGAATTACTTCTCAGGAAAACAGTTAATGAGAGGATGGGCAAGTTTTGAGGCATATTAAACTGCTACAACATGCAGAAAAAGTTGGGTCACAAAATCACTGATACAAATGGATTCTTAAAATATCTCAGGCTTGGGTAATGTTAAATGAAACCAACCCTTTCTATTTTTAAGTTCAGAGAATGAGGTCTTAGGATTCAATAACTGCAGATTTCCCTCAGTTGTCTAACAGGGCAAAGTTACAGTCCTAAACAATGTTTCTGCCATTTTAATAATAATTTTAAAACAAACAAACAACCAAAACAACGAAAGACAACAAGCATCTAACCTGGAGCTTTAAAAAGGCCAGTGTATCCAGTTACGTATTGGCATTCGGTATTCAATGTCATTCATGATGTGAAACAGCCTTTCTTTGAAGACTCATTGAAGTCAGTAAAACTTACTTCCAAGTAAATGTAGCCAGGACTAATAAAATTCAATCTCACTCTTAGATCTTAATCTCTGCAGGACAAATGTCAAGGCTGTTTAGCTGCTATGACTATCAGGCATTGTAAAGGGAGATAAACATTCCCTATCCACATAGAAATGCCATCACCAATTGTCCCTGAATCTTCATGGGAATGTACATGTGTGTGTGTGTGTGTGTTTATTTATATATATATATATATATATATATATATATATATATATATATTCAAGATGGCAGCTGTGATCATGGCCATCTTAACTTTTTTGACACCTTCTCCATAGTCCTTTGGCAAAAGTCATGGCGGTTGAATACAGTTGTCTATCTTTCTTTGATGTATGACAAGAATAGGTATAGTGTAGGCCAAATGTTTCTCAACCTTGGCAACTTACATCTTTTATAGAGTTCTGTTTCTAAGTATACTTTCACACTTTACACAAATTCCTTTCCTTTCAATACAGCTCACAGCTGGTTGAAATTGATGGGTTTTGATTTTTCTTGATTCTTCATTCTCTGAAGACTGTCACCCAACTTTTTCGTCTTAACAGTGGTGCATATTTTCAATACTCTTAATTCTACTATGCCATAAAATCTGCTCTAGTCAGTGAATACTCCTAATGCTGCCAATATAACATTTGAATATTTTTTTAACCTGCAAAACATGCAATGATTTATAAAAAAAAAAAACTTAGAATACACATATACATGAAGTGGCTTTTGAGGTTTAACTAAAAAAAAAAATAACCTTCATGACCACAGACCACCTCAAACCAGAAATACCTCAAAATTTTCTACTTGTATGAGTTTTATTATATATTTTGTTAGTTGTGTTATCTTGGAGTATGTAAATTTTAATGTAAGTTGGCTTTTATGAAAAGGGAGTTTTAAAAAAAGAAGAAGAAAAAAGAAAAAATTTCCCCAATCTTTTAGAAAATGCTACCACTTCTTTTCTTTTTCTTTCTATAAAGCACCATTGTAAATACGTGTAAACAATTTTTGAGGAATTGGCTATACAAGATTCCTGGACATATTCACCATTACTTGTGAAGGCTTTTGTTTCCATTTTTAAAAAAAAAATTGGTGGGAGTAGTAGGAGCACAAGCTGTTTTAGCAAAGAATTATTAATACAGCATTTCCTTTATGAAATATTTTCCCGAGGAGATGCTAATCAAATTATTTTGTCTAGATTTGTTAGTCAGCTATTGGTTGACTGACACCCAGTTAACGCAATACAAATTTGATCATTCAGTAAAAACACAAAAGATTGCAATGCAATTCCTTTTCCCCCAAAGCATTTTAATTAACTGTAGGAGAATCTCAGAGAAGCTTTTCTAACAAATAAAGAACAGCAAAAGGAAACTAATCTTGCCTAGTGGGCATGTGGAAGCAGAGGTGCCCAAAACGAACTGCCTTTTTCACTTTGTAAGACAAGAGAGTTGCTTTTGACTGCTTATGAATGTGCAAAAAAAAAAATAGTTTCACTCTGCATGCTTCTGTATCTATTTCAAGGGGGGGGGAAGAATTGAAATTTGCGATTTTATCCTTTTCTTGGGAAAAACAGCTGCCTTTCTAATAAGGAAGCAGAAATATTGATGCTTCTTCTCTTTGCTCAATGCTTGAATCTCTGAACTATTTAAGGTAACCATAAGCAACCCTGAAATACGTTAGGTTTGCTTTTACATAAGTTAAAATTAATTGAGGAAGATGAGTTAATTTATTACTTCATAAATGGATTTTAGATGGCAAATGCAGGCACCTTTTCTGAACTTCAGGAGTGGGCTTCTGTTAGGGAACAAGTGGTGACATGTATGTAATCATACAGATGCCATAATGTATATATTTTGTCTCAGGTGTCCTGCAACTTGTACATAATGGTGGCATTTGCAGAATTACATCACTGTGCAGGTGTCATTCTGGTGTTATTGCAGCTTCTGCAGGCACCATGAACTTCTTGGGGATTTATTCAATAATTGTCAGTGACTAGTATGTTAAAAGACTAATTTTGCATACGATTGACTAAACAGGATGATAGTTTCCTTGGTCATGGACTGTCTCATTTTTTCTCGGAATAGACTTTTATCGTTCTTCACTCTGTTTTATATCAAGATTAAGCATCTGATTGATTCAGAAACTTGATTTGGCCCTGGCTCTATTAAGAAAAAAAAAAATCTTTAAAGAGTCAGTGATTTAATAGATTCAGAATATACAAGAAAGTGGTTGGTACATTTGCTCTGCAAAGCCTCAAGCCACTGCGGGGAATCAAACTAAGGCAACATGGGACGCACCCATGTATTGTGACTTGCCAAGTTATTAGCAACTCCTTTGAGTTTTGCAGTCTCGATGTAAGTAATTTTTTTGAGCAGAGACTATAATTTTACATACGGGAGTATAGCAGACTTTATTTGGAAGGCTACCAATTAGGAGGCCTCAACAAAGTTTTAATTTATGTCTTTATGGATGATAATATTGCCCTTAACAACAGGGGCTTCAGGAAAAACAAAGTGAAGGAAAATAAGATCCATTAAGATGAAATAAACCTTGACATCTGAATGTCACCAACAGTTATGGTGCATGGTTAGCAGTGAGGAAGATACACTGTTATTATTGCTGTGTTGCTTCAAGTGTGCTTATTCCTGTGTCGGAGCATTATTCCTATAATGGTTAAAATAAGCTTGATACAGCAGTTGCTTTGCTCTTTCCATTGAAAAAAAAGTTTTGATAAGCTTTAAAGTATTTATTGAAAGTGCCATATAGAGGTTGTTTTTGTGTTTTGTCCATTAGGAGTGTTCTTAGCCCTTCCTGCATAAATAGAGAAGTTGTGTGTCTGTTCGTCAGACGGGTTGAGTTAAATAAACCTAACTTTAAGCCAGATTGACTGCTTCTTACTTACATTTCCTTGCTTACAGATCATTGCCAGTTGCTTTGGTTGTGTGGTTAGCTATGATTCAAATGTGACCATATACATATTCCTTAGCTAATACATGCTGTCCATATCTTTTTTTTTTGTTAGCTTCTTGGATTCTCAGCCTTCCCAAATGTGGTACCCATCTCCTAGAATTCTCATACTACATGGCCAAAACTGCTGTTGGCTCAAAATTCTGCAATCCAGACCCATCTGGCAGACTCCAGGTGGAAAAAGGTTAGCTTATAGCATCTCCAGTGTCTGACAGTCACATTTACCTATTAATGATGCTGTTTTCCTGTTGTGTAATCGCATTTTTTCCTAAACAGCGCATCTCTTTAATCTTCCGGCCTTCAGTTGGTCTTGTATATTTAATGTTAAGAAAGTTCTTGATATAGCAATAAGGGAGCTCAGTCACAAGTGTAGCTATGCAAGAGAGAGAGAGAGAGAGAGAGAAATTCCAAATAAGATTTGGTCTAAATATAACTATGCCAATTACCATAAGTAGTGGTAGTTTGAATATATTTCATTTGCTGAAATAGGGCCCTTTATAAAACAACAATAACAAAACTATTCTTTACATAACAGTTAAGGGGGATTTTCTCCCCGGCAAGGGAGGGGTATAGAGTTACTTAATCTAATATTGTATTCACTCATCACATTAAGTCACGATAGAATTGGAGGCATGTGTTTAGTGTGATGTGCGAATCATAAAATTGTCCAATCCATGTCCAATTTTTTTTAAAAAAAAAAAATTAGCTGCAGTTGAGACGTTTGTATCTCTAGGATCAGCTTGTCCACGTAGCTGTTTTGTTCTTTCTTTGGTATAGGGAAACTTAAATTAAAATCAATAGGCAAGTAAAAAAAATCTATGCCAACTTTTGATCATAATAAAGAGACACTGCCAAGTTTGAATTCTTATCTAAAAGCAGGGGAAAAAATATTTTTAAGAACTAAAAGCACATTATCTTTAGAGCCCTTGGTCTTATGCAACGTTTTTATGATTATCCAATTGTCTATGACATATAGGGTTTTCTCATTTTTCAGCACAAGTGATTCTGTTTTGCAACATTAGCAATAGTGACAGGATAAAAACAGTTTGAAACTTGATTTTGACACTTCTTAGTAAGGGAAAAGCTAATTAGGGTTTACCACTATCCCAGTTCAGATACACTGATATACCAAGATTTGCAACAAAACATGCAAAGTGGAGAAAATCATATAGGTGTGAGTTTTAATTTGGCTCTCCCAAATTCTTAACCATGATAATGTTTGGAAACTGTTCTGTTAACTGAATTAAGTCAGGATGTGCTAAGGCAAAATGCATGTGATAGAATTCCCCAAAGATATGTTCTGGTTTTTTATATATCAAGGTAGTGATTTATTTTTATAGATATCTGAATTTTTGATTCAGGGATACATTCCTACATTAAACACAATTTTAAATATATGCTGAGAATTGCAGAATGATCAGCAGCCACATAATAATTGTTTTGAGAGCCCATAACAACTTGGCAACAGTTTTCCTATAGTAAAATCCAATAATCTTGGTAGGAATCCATGTTTTATAAGAGAAATCACTTGGGTCTTTCTTACGCTATATTTGGCTGGCTTGGTAGGAGACAGAAAGATTGATGCCATTGCTACTTTCTAGCATTGTGGGGTATAAACCCCATATTGTGGTGCCATTTTATCTATCAATAATGTTCGCCTTGTGAGCTATATGAAGTAGTAATCTTAGGCAGTTCAGCAAAAAGCTTAAAATCAATTTAATGGTCTAAAACATATATGTATTAGTGTGAATGTGTTCTCTTTAATCTTTTCAATAGATTCTATTTTATGCATTTCTACTTTTTCTAGAGGTGAATCTATTGCCTGGCCAATGGCATAGAATTTAGGTTCACTACTTAATAGTTATTTCAGTGTCTGTTAATTAGTAAAAGGTTTTCAGTGAATTTTCTAAAATCTGTAGGTCTATATGCTCTTTCTGAATATTTTTAAAGATTTGAGACTTGAGTTTAGTGTCCCTTAGTCATAAATACAACTGGCTATTTTAGTGGACACATCCTCAAAGAAGTTACCATTTCAGGTCTGATAGCTATGAATTCTAATGCTTTTTATTTGTGCCTTCATTATTTTAATGCAAAGCAACTGCTGTAAACTCTTCTAAACTTTTTTTCCAGTCAGGGTTAAGGTAAAGTGAGGCTTAGAAGTTAGAAACTGCTTTTTGTAACTTTCTTATTTCTGGGTTTGATCTTTCATACAATCTATTTGAGGATTTATCATTCTCAAATTTCACATTAATGCAATATTTCTTTCTGGATTTTTCTTAACAAACTAGCAGCATTCACAAACAAGAAATCATTCTATAAAATGAAGAAATTTGAGGGAGAGGGGAATGGAACGGATCCTCAAGGAGTAAACCTGTAAAAATAAGCTGGTGGTTATTTTCCACAAAGACAACAGGCTGCTTTGTCAAGTACACAAGTTTCTTGGATTTATGTAGTGTCAAGAAAAATGCTTCTTTTCTATAATACTTGGATTTCTACTGCTTCAGTTTTCTATTAGGATAAATTTCCTGATTATCTTGACAACTTTGCTGTCTACTTCTAATAGCAAAGAGGTCCGAAAGGATATCACGACAGGATAATTGTTTTGGGAAAGGGGTGTAACAGACTGAGCACAGGAATTGTTCACTGAGCCCTTTAGAAAAGACTGGTCTACCCCATTCCTTTGTTACAGCAAAATAGAAACATTACCATTTTCTATGGAATAAAAATCTATAGCATTAATTTCACTGATCTTAAGTTGGTAGGGAACTGCACTTTTTTAAAAAAATCTATTTATATATTCCCATAACTTTCATTGCTGATCATCAATGTATTGAAATAAATTTTTCCCATCGAAATTCAACTTTATTTTTTAAATTAATTTTCACAGATGTATTTTTCATATTTTTTTCTGGTGATGAGTGAGAGGAAAACACCCTCACTACTAAAGCTACTTTTCTTATTAATTTATATTGTTGGACACATCAAAGTGGTTACTATTCTTGGTCTCCAATGCTATGCCCTACATTTACAAAATGCTGAGGGCCTTCAGTCTTGCTGCTGTCCACATTTTAAAATGCAAATGGTACCCTACGATTTTTCATCTATCAATATATGTTGTCCCTAAGTTTGATGACTTTTCTAATGTAAAGTCAGCCTAAGTAGTTTGTCAATTCTTATGGAAAGAGCTTTCTGTATTATTTTGTAGCATTAGAAATTTACATTAAAAGTTGAAGAACAAAAATTGGAAGAAAAGCAAAACAAAACTCCTTGATTTAATCCAAATATTTGGTAGTTGTTTTTTTCCCCCAAGGATTTTAAATTGTGAAGGTTTATTCAGGTCTTAAAGGTCTTAAAATTACCTTAAAATAGTGAAATGTGAATCAATTTTATAACAAATATAATAAGTTGCATCTTATTAATAAAGTGCATAATCTGGTCTAAATAGAAGTTTGCCAGCTTCTACAAAATTTTCAGTTTTGGATTCCTGACAAATTTCAGAAATAAGAATTAATTTAGGAAATACTAAATGCAGAAAGCTCTATCAGATGATGAAATAATTCAAAAGATTATCAGTCCTTGGCTCATATTCCAATGTACTGTTTGTATACCAAGATATGTGAAATGTAAATGTTGTGGGTTATATTTCACTCTAGTAGTTAAAAAGGAAAAAAAAAAGAATGTAGATCGGAGATAGCTTGTACTACTGAGTTAACAAAACATAAGTATCCACTTAAAAGAAAGAGAATTAAACAGAGGAGCTCATAGCTGTAACCCCTTTTGAACTGAAAAAATGTGCTGATTTTTATATATATATATATATATATTATTATATTATATATAAATATAGATATGCATATGTAAGATGGCCTAAAGAAGACATTCACTGTATTGCAATTCTTAAATGGAAATGTTTTGAAGCATTGTATCCTAATTCATGCATTTGCAATAGATCTTTGTTTCTTTTTACTGTTGTATTTTAGAAATGAGTCTCATGTTTGAAAATTAGATCTGCCAGTTTGGGTATCACTACTTCAGCTAAGTACAGGGTGCCCAAATAAAACAGTATGAATGTAGTATTTTTGCCTTGTGTGAAACAGTTCTACTCCAGCAAATAGGGGGTGGAAATGTAGAAAAAACTATTTCAAAGTCTATCTTTTTCCTATATGAAAATAAACATTAAATGGCAAATTACCCATCTGTTTTGTCATTTTTAATTCTAATTCAATTCTTTTTAATCAAAGACAGATTTTGCAGTTTAATAACATGACACTGTGGTGAATCATGCAATACTTAATCATATTTATGTAGCTGTTTCATTCATTCTAATTCCTGTAGCCATTGTTAACCACTGATCAATATTATCACTTGCAGTGCAAGCATTTTACAGTATGAATGGCGATTTAATAAATGGGAACATTTGTGGTGGACAGAACAATTAGTAAAAATAAATTGATAATGTTGCAAAGAAGTTCTGTGGGGAATATGGAAAGCCCCAACTTCTAAAGTGGGCTTCAGTCTAAGAGGACACTGTTGTACAGATGATTATGTGTATCAAAACATAACACACATTATACATTATCACATTTTAGGTAAATCACATTTAGCAACCATAGTTGGGACCAATAACTTGGCTGTTAAGCAAAGTGGTCACTGAGTGAAAAATCCTAATCAACTAATTAAGATCACAGAACTGAACTTGTTAACTTGCAGTCAGCACTTTTTAGGATCTGTCCCTCCGTGGAGAAAAATAGCTCAGGAAGATATAGCATGCTTATGCAATCTCTCTACTAATAAAGGAGAATATCAGTAGTTCAGGGTTAACATGAGGGGTCCTTGGTGCTCTCTGAGTTTGGTTGTTTTCTTGCAGATATTTTATTACCCAAACTAGGTAACACTCCTTACTAGAACTGATGATGTTACCTAGTTTGCAGGAAAACAAGCTCAGAGAGCACAGAGTCTCTCCACTCTATGAAGGGGGGTGGATGGGAAGAAAAGGGTCACTACAGGACAATGCATACTGACTGTAATGGTGATGCTGGGACTGAGGGACACTGCAAGAGGTAAATGCAGGCACTGGTTGCAAAGTTAATTTTTTATCACCATTGTAAACTCAGATGGTCACTATGAGGCCATCACTAGATAAAGACACTGAATCATATGAAACTATTGCCTGGGATGTTCAGTCAATATTTCTCTCTAATGATTGCTGAACAAATTCTGGTCTGGTGAGAACAGAAATAAAAACTCAATTAAACAGGTATTTTTAATGACAAGAAAGGAAAACAAGATAAAAATACATACATCAACAAAAAGCACAGAAAATGTTTTTTAAAAAGTGGAAAAATACAACAAAAAAGTGTGTATCATCTTAGCAGTAAATAGTTACAATTCTATATTCAATTATCTAATGCATTTAGATAATACTATTACTCAAGTACATATACATTATTAATATAACGAGTCTTACAGTACGCAAGTTATTTTATCTCTAGTTTGATGGAAGAATTTTAAAATATGATTTAGATCAAGAATAAACAAACTTTCTTATATTCAGTGAAGTTATTTCTAAACTGATTAAATAGCTGGCATATAATTTTCATTAGCTGTATGCCTCTGATGATGCACACACTATTCTCACACAGTTTTCACAACACACAGTTTTCACAAGCCTGAATGGCTTTTTTGGAAACTCCTACAATTATTAATTTCATGGGAAGTATCTCAAGCTTTTAAAGGGTAAAGATAATTTTGATCAGATATACTTCAACATTGGCACTCAAAGATCAATACATTTAACATGGCATATTTTAACATCAAGATTACATTCCATTTCCATCGGATGAATAAAAATGTTCTCAGCTGATAAATACAGTAGTGGGAAAGTCAAATTGTATGTATGAAGGAAGGTTGTAAACAGTTAAGTGACGGTGAAGTTCAAACATTAAAAACTAATCAAATTTCAGAACTGAAACGCACACATAAAGGTATCAAGTATCCATTTATGACAGTAGTGCTTGGCAGTTGCTATTGCTACATTTCAGCTTTAATTGAAGATCTTTCACATTTTATTGCCACTTACCGGTTGTTCATAATTTATTCTTCACACCCATGCAATCAATTATTTGATGTTTATTCTCACCATGGGGATGTAGTTAAACATGAAAAGCAGCTACATGGACCCATCACATACAGTACCTATATATTCTTTAAAAGAGAAACCCTACACAAGTGCAAATCCAACCATGTTTTAATACAACGAATTCTGCTTAAAAAAATACCTAACCCGCAGGAGTACAAGGGTGGGGCCCGGGGTTTAACAAAGTCAAGATGGAAGTTGTAACTAGTATAATAAAGGCAGTCTTTGACTTACGACCTAGTTGAGACTAGATTCCTGTTGCTAAGCAAGACAATTTGTGATTTTTGCCCACATTTTTTACCTTTTTTGTCATAGTTGTTAAACAAAGTACTGACTTGTTAAGTCAGTGCTTTACATTGAGTGAATCTGGCTTTCTCCATTGATCTTGTTTGTTAGAAGCCAACTGGGAAAGTTACAAATAGTGAACCCGAGAAGCTACAATCGTCATAAATACATGCTGGTTGCCAGGTGCCCAAATTTTGATCATACAGCAGTGGGGAATGCTGCAATGGTCGTAAGTGTGGGGACTGGTCCTAAGTCATTTTTTGAGTGCCAAAGTTGCTAGCAAATGGTTTTCAGGAGAGGACCACCTGTACATTCAATGTGGCACATGCAAAAGAACAGGGCTTGAATTAGTGTCACAATTACTATCTTAATTTTTTTCAAGCCTTCCCCCTATGGATATCACTAGTTGAACCTCATATACTTCTTAAAAAGGTCTTCCTTGCAAAATTAAATTGGTATTGAGTACACAGATGACACTAAACCATGTGGGACTGGTATAGTTTTGTCTTGATGTCTTGATTTGTCTTGACATAAAAGACGTGTGAACCTGTTGGGATTTACAAACAACCAATTATAGATTTGGGAATCCAGCCAACTTCGCCCACAAACTAGTACAGAATAAGAGAAGAAAATCTACCTCTGCTATGCAAGGCAGCGAAGACACTCTCAAACTGAGCTTGACTTCTGGTGACTTTTTATGCAAACAACACAGACATGGTTTGCGGCATTCGTTCCCCCCTCTTTTCTATGGCCACAATTTCCTGGTGGTTGGTCTCCTGCCTGACAAAAAAAAAAAGCACTCCAAACTGCTTAGCTTTAGAGTACATGTAGGCTGAATGAGATCCCCTATCTCGGTGGTTCTCAACCTTCCTAATTGCCCTGTGGGTTTATTTTCATGCCTCCAGGCCAAGGATATTATTTATTTATTTTATTTATTTATTAATTCAATTTCTATGCCGCCCTTCCCCGAGGGACTCAGGGCAGCTTACAATCGCATTAATCACAAAAGACGTAAAAACATATACGAGACAGACATAAGCAACGTATACCACATACAATTTTAAAGAGGGGTGATCGATAAAAACATTAAAAATTTGGCGATATAAAAACATTTTAAAAACGGTCGGCCGCTTGGTGGAACAACCACGTCTTCAAGTCGCGGCGGAAGGAGCGGAGGTCAGAGGCAGTCTGAAGTGCCATGCATAAATCGTTCCACACACTCCTTAGCTGACTGGACATTTTAAGGTCTGCAGGCTATACTTGGCGCTCTGGTTGTCCATGTCCAGACTTCCGCAGCAGCAGCAGCGGGGGGTGGGTGGGGTGGCAGCAGTCTTCCACAACAGTTCATTTCTCATATGGCCCCTTGAGAACATTAACTGCCCATCTATTCAGTTTTGGTCACCGTGATATAAAAAAAGATGTTGAGTGTCTAGAATGAGTGCAGAGAAAACCAACAAATATGATTAGGGGACACTAAAACACATGAAGAACGATTTCAGGAATAGGGCATGCCTAGTTTAATTATAAGAACTACGGGCCACATGGTATCCATGTTCCAATATTTGAGGGGCTGCCACAAAGAGGAGGGGGTTAACCTATTCTCCAAAGCCCCTGAGGGTAGTAAGGGTTATCTTATCAAGGAGAGATCCAACTTAGATAGAAAGATAGAAGATAGAATTCTTGATTGGACACATGAGGAATTTGTCTTGGTGCAAACTCTCTCGGTGTACATAAAAGAAAAGATACATTCATCATGAATCATAAGGTACAACACTTAATGATAGTCAAAGGGGACAAATAAGCAATTGAATCATATTAGGAAACAGTCAATGTAAATCTTAACGATACCAGCAACAAGGTTACAGTCATAATTGTATTTACAGTCATAACGTATGATTCTTGACGAATGTATTTTGTCTTTTTATGAGAGCGTATGCACGAAAGACAATTTCCTTGTGTGTCCAATCACACTTGGCTAATAAAGAATTCTATTTTCTATTTTAATGAGCATTTTGTTTGTGCCTGGCCTTTGGCATGGAGTAGGAAGGAAGCTCATTGAGTCTCATGGTCAGTCATGTGATGGGAACTTAAGCTGAATGAGAACATTGGCTAGTCAACAAGTTTAAGTTCAGATAGGACCTTTCTGAAGTTGGGCCATCACAGGAAACCCCCAGGGGACAATTACCTGCCCATAGATAAAGATCAGTTACATGGTGGTAAGATAAATTGAAGCCTCCACAAAGCCTCCTGATAATAGGGCCCTTGGCTTTTCCTGGGCAAAATGAAACTAAGGAATTTGGATGCCTTAAGAAGAAATGAGGTAGCTTGAATGACTTTTGACCTCTTCCTTTAAAGAGGCAGTTCCTTTAAACTGGACAGGGACTGAGCATCCTTTTGAATAAAAGGGTTCCTCACTCAAAGCACAATTCTACACCCCTTTTCCAGCCAACCACAGAATTCAACCATCTCCATTTTTGCATTTCTTGAGTGCCTTTGCAACTTTGGATGGCCACTAGTGAACTGTTGTAAGTCAAGGACCACCTGTATTGCACCACAAGGCTCATCATGGGTGACCCTGTAGGTCTCAGGAGAGATGATTGTGGGTGTTGTAAGTCCCACACCTTTTCCAAGAGGGAGAATGGGGAGGAGCACCAAGTTGTATCCTGCATGTTAATAAAACCAGAACTTTGAGAGATACTGTACAGACCAGAGAGAGTCAGTCAGTGCGGGGGGGAGGAGGGAGAAGGAG